>JABFQA010000170.1:0-25072 GCA_022817065.1 Probaryconus sp. ZL-2020
TCATATATAATTTTTATTTATTTCTTCAGGATACCGATGGAATTATCTTTTCCATCAAAAAATCCAAAATCTTAAATAATCAGAAAACTATTCGTATAACAAGAAAATATAAAAACAAAAGCATTTGTGTGTCAATAACCGTTGGAAAAATATTTCCAGCAATTCTTAAAAAAAAAACATACCTCACCGAAATCTCTATTAAATGAACCATAACTCTGAAACATGTTCGAAAAATAAACGTTACAATCTCCTCGCTAAACTCCATCCTTTAAGATTTTTCTCCTTCAATCATACTGAGTTACGAGAACAACAGATAGGATAGAAAAGAACGAGGGGGCTCGGGGTGATCCCAAGAAAGCTCTCGTGAGTAGCAAGCAGACGATGAGCAACGAACTAGCAAGTTAGCGACGGTCCGAGACTCACTTCGAAGAGGATAATATTGATCGCCGCGGGCTTACATCGGCGGAAAAGAGAGCGAGAGCGAACCAGACACGAACGAAGACAGCGACAGCCAGAGGGAGACGGAGCGACGGTGAAAGAGAGACGCGAACAGTTTTGCCGGTTTAGCGCGTGATGACGAAACGGTACGGGACAAGGACGACAAACAGAAGGACGGAAACAATGTAGAAAAGAAACTTGGGGTGGCTTTAGCGGTGCGCCAGTCAAATGTGTACAATTCCACCCCGACGTCGTCGACAAACAGATTACTAATGTTTCACGCAAACTTTTATTTATCAGTGGGACTATTAACCGACTGCGTTACAAAAACTTTAACAATTGTTTAAAGCAGACAAAATTAAAGCCCGACGGTAAATCGTCCGATAGAAAAATTAACGTTTCTTTTATACCTGAAGGATGAAAGTGGGAATTTATGATTTTCGATATGAACTTGTAATAAAAAACGAAAGGGTTGATATGATGATGACAAAACCAGGATTCGAAATTTTCAAGTTATGACTTTGTGGATTTTATATGGTTTAAAATTGAGGGCAATGGTGCGGGGACAATATTGATCACAATTCCTAGGTTCAGTTTAGAGTGGAAATTGTGGGATTATTACAATTGAAATTTACTTTGCGTTATCTAATTAAAAACAGTTTTAATTATTAAATAAGTTACAGGTTGTTTGAAGTATATTTTTGAACTGTTTCATGCAACATTAAGAAGAGAAATATTGATCATGAATCCAGATGCGTTGATAATCCAGTTCTGTTGTAAAAAGTACCTAAAAAGTCAGACTAGATTGACGCTGTCACAAAAACTGATTGTCACGAACAGATTTTCATCTGAATGTGACTTTTGTAACTATACTCAGAATTAAGGAGACATAGGAAGAAAGGAGAGATAATGAAAATTACTCATCTGTCGTATCTTAATCATAAAGATGGTGTAATCTTTCTTCGCTACTGTTTGTATAGTAAAAAAAAAATACCATTAGAAGGATTCAATGAGTATTTATAAAGAATCCCAATTTCAAAAACTTAGTCTTTCAATTCAATCTGAGAAAAGAAAGTATAATAGAAAATTTACAATAAGTGGTTAATTGCCAGACTTTACTTAGGTTCCTTCGTGTGAGGACCGAGAAAACATACATCTCTTACCTCTTCATAAATTTAGAAAGTTAATCCAGAAAACTACTCGAATGAAAAATTTACTGGAAAATCAAAGTCGTCTAAGTGCATCTGGGTTTGCAGATAGTTAATGACAGTATGAAAGGTTCAAGAGCGAAATTCTATTTCTAAACTAATTACAGCATGTAAACGAACACGATCCAATTAAATGGTAAAGAGATTGCAAAAATTAAACCATTTATCTTGATCCTGATTTTGTTTTTGGGAAAATAAATGTTTCGAGAATTAATTAAAAGAATTTTTCACGCGCTTTTTTTTTATCTAAGCCTCTACTTCATGTTATTCAAACAGTCAATTTCGTCCTTTTGACAATTTTTCTCTCGCGTTAAACCTTCAATCAAAATCATTCTTTTTCATATAATAGAAAAGTTTAATATTTTCAAATTAGGAATTTAAATCCCGAATATATTACCTTCAACAATACCTAATCACAAGTTTGATTAAGTTTTGAGGAAACACTTTTAAGGAAAAAATATAAATCTGAATAATTTTTATATTCAACACTTCTATTGAAACTTCGAACTATGTGAATAATCCATTGTATGCATTATCGTCAAATCATAAATTTGAATCTAAGATGAATTATTATGAATCGTACAAACACCCTTAAATCAACACCACTATAATAATAATAATAATAATACAAATTCGAATTCTTAAATTCACAATAATAGCAATCAGAACTCAATCATGCAATAGCATTTGCTTGACCAAGTAAATTCAATTAGACCAACTTCGTCTATAATTTCAAATCCAAATGCTTTGATCGAATATCCAAAAGGTTACATTAGGTGGTCTCTCGGGTCCTCGGATGGTTAAAAATTCAGCCGCCACATAGCACGGTCCGTTTCACTTGTTTGCGAACGTATCCAATAGAGTTTAGTCAACCAATTAATCTCCAAAGGCAAAATCCAAAAGAAGATATAAACAATAGAAATAACTCTTCGCGCATTCAATGACCCGTTACAAAAAAAAAAAAAAAAAAAAGAATCATTCCATCTTCAATATTATCCTAATAATTCCACGCAGATTCACTCAACCTGACAAACGAAACTCCTCGAAGGATCGCCGAGTGAATATTTAATCCGAGCCAGAAACAGGACTGTTCATTTTCGGTCACGAACTTGACTATAATTGACTGCATATTTCGGCTCCGTCTGTCGTAGTACCGGTCCAGTAATATTTCAAAAGCCGTAGCCCAATGGCAAAACTATTCCCGAGTACCTTTAGGGATTCCTGAGTGAAATATTAGCGCCCGATGCTCAATTACCCCGAACTACAAAATTTAGCGTTACTCTCGTGTTCCCTACTGTTTAAAATTTGAGATCCAACACGTGGAGGGGGAGAGGTGCAAATAAAACGGCTTACAATTTTCATTCTTCGCGTAGACAACGCTCGGCCCCAGGAACCAAGTCAGGAGGATCCACAGGATCCAATTGTTGGATCCTCCGGGTGGCATCCTTCCAAGCTGATCGCGCACTCAAACGCGATGGCTAATCCATTGCCGCGCACTTTCGAAGATGGCAAGACCGTCTCTTGGTGCCAAGAGCGTCCGCACCCCGTTCGATTCCCGGTACGACTAACCTACTATTGGGAACGCGCGCAGCACCATTGCTTCCCCTTCGTATTATTGGACGCATGCGTTTTCGTTGAGCCCTTTTCTACCCAAGGACCGATGCGAACAACCAAAGCAGCTTATGCCACACACTTACGTCCGACATTCAAACTGCATTGTAATCTTCATTCATGTCTCTGAAAGCTGAACAGTTGGAATCCAAAAATCTCGGTAGACAGTCCTCTCGGCTCTTCTACAGTCATCGCAGTCATTATCGCTTTGTGGCGATAATTCTTTTATTTAGGAAAAAGATAGGGTTCCCGTTGAATGCACTGAGGGTAAAAGAGAGAAAGAGGTTTTCTCTGTTTTTCGATGGTTGATTTAATTGTGAAAATTGTTCGGTAGAGTTGGGGGTTGAGGGTTTGGAAAAAATTGTTTGATTCAATAGTGAACGATAGCAGATTTTTTATTTGGCGAATCTCGAAAGATCGAATGCTTTTTAGGCTAATTGGAATTGTTGTGCTTTGTTTTTTTTTTTTTTTTTGGTTTGGTGAAAAAAAGAAATGGAAACAGAATTGATTTATTTAATTTTGATTATTCAGTATATATTGAGCGATTTTAGCATATCAAATCTCTAAAATAATATCTTTTCACAAAGTTCATTTAAAAGCCTTCCAACTAGGCTAAAGAGATGAACAATGAATTCTCATAAGTAATAGCATATGCAAACTTCAGTTGGTTACTCTATAAGTTTCATTATGTATGTGAGAAATTCGTCCAATTCCTTCAACTGCAAACTTTTTCGAAAATAGAATTATACTCAATCCTATCATATTCTCTCTTTTTTCAATGTGTCAAAAGAACTAGACAATTATTCTTTATTTAATTAAAAGTCATTGTCAGTATTTTAATTTCATATTTAAAAGAATTAAATGTTGTTAAAAAAATAAACAAAATTGTTTCGAGAATGTATTAATAATAACTGTTCAAAATGAGATCTTATACCTAATATTTATATGTGAACGATATAGCAGAGGCAGAAAATCTCTACATCAAAGTAACATCTCTAAGTATCCAGCTTTAATCAAAAGTTATCATAGTTGGAAGGTCAATTAATATCTTAGTTTTAATGAACGTTTAGTCTATATCAGTAATTGCATAATATAGCTTCTGAGTCAACAACATGAAGTTTATTAGTCAGCAAAAAAACAGATAAAATATTATAGGGATGGATTTTTTGTTGCAAATTTTCTTTCGTCAAATTTTTATTCGATCATCTTCGTTATAAATGTCTGAAATGGTTTATTCAAAAAATATGGTATATTAAACGAAAGTTCTTTCATTAAGATTCTGGTAAGACTTTGTAACAAAATTTTCTTCTGATTGACAAAGAAGAACGAATCCTGATAATCCAACAATGCCGGAAAACATTCCATTCAATTAACTTTGGAAAAGAAGCCACTAAAAAAGATGGAAAGGCTTCTCTGTTCAATTTGTCGAGCGTCATCTAAGATTCCTCTGGAACTACTTGAATTAATAACTGAATTCAAAGGATTCAGTAACTGTCATTTTCGCTTAATTGCTGCAAATCGTCTTTAAAAAAAAAAAAAAAAATGTTTTAAACCGAATAAGAGTAGGTTGATGGATTTCTTAAATGCATGAAATCGATGTCAATGCATCCCGAGTTTGGCTACTTCGCCAAGTAACAAAACACGCGAAGAAACTGCTAATTACACGCTGTTCCACAAACGTTATTGTCACGTAAACCACTTGCCAGGAAACTGCAAACTTTTCCTCATTCAGCATTTTTCTTAATTTTTTTCAACAAACATTTCTACTGCGAAAAAGCAAGATTTTGTTTCCATTGATTACGTTATTCAGAAGTTTTACAAGTTTTATCATCATTTATAAAGAGAGAAAACTTTTTCATAGAAAAAAATATGCTTAAATAAATATATTCTGAAAATTATCGTTAGGTTGATTTCCAATGGATTTGTACTCTAAAGATATTATTTCTGACACTCGAAATCTTCTCTTGAAATGGCCAGCAAAATTCATAGGTTTGATCATCAAAAGTAAATAAGTAAGTCAAAAAGGTAAGAAAAAAGGGATAACAAGACGTGAAGTAAGTCGAAGAAAAAGAAGAAAAAAAGGGCAATGGTTTTCAGTGAAAGAAATTCGGGATGCAAATTTTACATCGTGGCAGCGACTCGAGTAATTAGCAGAGACTTTCGAGGCGAAGGAAAAGGACGCCAATGAAAAAAAAAAGAACGAACAGAAGAAGAAGAAGAAGAAAAAAAAAATAAAAAGAAATCCCAAAGAAAAGTCGAGAACCAAAATGAGGGCTGACGAATCGTAGCGTGGCCTCGGTTACTGTCTTTCTCTCGGTCTCGTTCGTTCCTTTATTATTTTTCTTGTCACTTCAATACATCACGAAAAAACAAGCCATATTTTTCTTTTGGTAAAACCATTCGTGACTAAACAAAGTTGAGTTACTCATCAGCATTGCTTTCAGAGATAATATTCCAGATTCGTAGGTTTAAGCTGAAATTATGTTTCGAAAGAATTGTTTTAGTTCGGTGGTTTTTATTGGCGATACATTTTGTTATTGTACTAATATATTTTAAGTTTCTTCAAATTGAGTAAGAAAAATTACATGCGTATCAAATTCAAATTATTCCGATCGTCTTGATTTTCATTAATAATACAACGTCATTAATTACCGAGTCGAAGAATCTGGCGGATGAAATAAAAAACTTTTTCAATTAATATCGTACAATGAATGTACCTTTCTTTGATTTCCCAATATTATTATTAAGTTTAAATGAATCCACTAGAACCGTTTTCCAGAAGAAGTTTTAAAATATCATTTCTATTAGCTTTTTCATTAGTTTCGTCTCATCTCGGTGTTTCTTTTTCTCCTGTTTACTCGAATTTATTAAATGCCAATTATTTTTCTACATTGTAACTTCAATATAATAAGGGATTTTATATTAACAAATTTACATTTATTATACAAAATTTTCAACAAACTTAATAACAGACTTTCTTTATTTTCTAAAAAAAGGATTTTGCCAAAAAAAAAAAAAAAATCCAATTGATTTCTATAATCATCCTATTTCAGAGTTTCAGAAATGTCTTTTCAAAATATCAGAGACAATTCGCGTGGACAAATATTTGCAACCGAACTATCAAAGTATCACTTAACGCTCATAGGATTGTAATGTTCAATTCAAATTCATGTCCTGAAAATGATGGCGAGGGGTTGGAAGGGGGTGGAGTTGCTTAGTATCATTAGGACGACATTTTCGTTTCTTTTTCTGTCGCTTAACGTAGGAAACGTTATATAATTGGGCGAGTTGCAAATATTACTGGTTCCTGGCGAATGGTATCGTCGTTTCTTGCTGTGCCGTGGAAAACGAGCGCCAAAGCGACCTCACCTAGAGGCCGAGAAAAATAAAAGCTCGCGTAACGATTATTGTTTCATTTTACGACCAATTAATTTTCGTCGACGTTTTTACTGCCGAAACTCGCCACCATGCCTCGCCTCACCTGCTCACGAGCTACGAAATCGATTCCCTTACGCGCGAGGAGACGTTTTATTCTCCGCAGATTTTATCGATCCCCCTCCACGCACAAACGGCCGCCCGCTTTGGGCCGCTCATTCGTTTGTTCGCCCGCTCGTGTTCGACACACATGATTCACGATCTATACGAGGTTTTACACGCCAGTTTCCACAGTTACAATTTTACCCTCATTATCTGTACAACTGAGAATCATATCTTGATAACTCACACAGCACGGCACAGTCGGAAATACATTTCTCACGATGTAAAACCCACTTCGTTGATACTTTCAAAACATGTTCCGAACATGTTTGCCTTTCACAAAACACGATAACAGCTTGTTCAAAGTTCTTCGGGCGTGTTCATAATTAATTCATATTTCACCGATTGTGTTTATAAGTTATTAAAACATGTTTTGCATGTTCGCAACGTATGCAAATACGTTAGAGTGTGTTTGTAATTTATTCGCACGCCATTAAATATTTAATCAGGAAGGCGAAACGTCTTTGAACATGTTTATGACTTACCGAAACCCATTCGCGCATGAGAATTTCATGATTAATTAAACGTAAATGCAACTTGTTCGAAACTGTTTCGAAACACAACCGTAATGATTTTTGGGAATTAGGAAAGTGAAATTGAAACGAGGCTAATTGAAGATACAAGGTAGTGAAAAGAAAATTGTTATTCATTTGTTTAAAAACACACATTCACTTACTGCAGTAAAATAAAAGTAAATGGAAAGTAAATGAAAACAAAAAGCACAAAATTTGACGATGCAACTTAAACGCTGAAGCTTTCTTTTCCAATCGAAAAATTAATAATTGAATGAAAGCCCGGCAAATGAAAGTTAACGAACGCTCGCATTCAATATTTTACACATAATTTGTCGAAAAAAAAAAAAAAACTTTATCCCCCGGCGTAAATTGGTTTCCGGCTTTCGGCGGCGCTTCTTTCTTCTGTTTTGATTAGTTTTTATTTGCGCGGTTATCATTAATCATCATTATTACTCTTCTTGGAATGATGCAAGTTCAACTTGGGAACGAACAGTCAGATCGCATGTAACTTTTTCCCGTGCGTTTTGAGACCCCCTCGAAACTTGTTACGCGAAACGAAATGCTTTTCCATGGAAACTTGGCGAACATAAAATGTTCCACTTTTGCACTTTCAGCACCAGCGTTGGACAAAGGTTTGTTAGCCGTTTCGCGATTTTGACGACTTGATTGCCTTTTCCAACTTTTCCGGATGTTTCGTTGATTCATTATTTGTCGTTTCACGTTGATTGTAATGAAAGGAAGACAAATGACCAAGCACCTGAAGATATACCCAACTTCTCGTCCGTTATTTATTTATAACATTTTTACTATGTTTACTCTTTGCATGTCATAAAGTTTCAGATTAAAGTTATTACATGACGAGATGAATTTCCTATGAAATTTAAGCTCAAACAAATTTTCTATATCCATGAAATATTACTCCCAAGTTTCAGGATTTGTTTTCTATTTATCTATGTTAGCATCTTTTGAAACACAGAGAACTGAAATTAACTGAAATTAATTATAAACTTAATACATTAAATGAAAGTTAGAAGTTCATTTCTCATTACAGACGTGTCAGTATCTTGATCTTAGTATTAATCCGGAAACTAAATTTTTCTAATTAAACCATTAATGTGTCAACTCATTAACATTAATCTCGAAATTTTCTTAAGAATTTTCAATATCTGGTTTTCTAATTTCTAACCTTGTACCAACTGAATTGGTCGGTGAAATCTGTGCAGACAAAACGGCCAAATTGACACAACGTCGGCCAACTCAAACTAGCAATCTTGGCCGAGTGTTAAGACATTTAATTAAGACGCAGTTTCACTCGTATAATCTATTCAAATTGTGGCGGTGGCAAAGGGAAGGAGGAGGGCGGGGGGGGGAGGAGGGGGCGCGGGGCGTTAATAGAAATTACCACGAATTCGAGTCAGCGCTTTATCAGGGAGTTGGAGCAAAATCACTATAAAGCTATTTTCCACCTATTTTACGGCTCATTTTCGTTCGTCGTATACAAAGGAGAGGGTATTATGTCTATCAGGCCAGACTCCGAATCACTTAGCGTGTATTCAGACCTTCAGGATTATTCTCATTATTAAGATATTCGGATAGATTAGAGAAAATTTCATTTATACTCTGACAACATTAACTTAATAAACCTGAATAGGAAATATTTGGCGAGCCTTTCAGCTTTCCACTGACGAGAGTTAAAATTGAAACTATTATTAACAGATGTTAACGAAGGATAAGGTCTTTGTCATATTTTGACACAATATTTTTAATTAGAAAAGAGAATAAAAAGTATCGTGCGACATTTTTCCTTTCGACGACACGAAATAAATAAAAAAAAAATATGAAAAACATCATTACCAAGTTCTAAAATCTCGGAAATAATTTGTTGGCATATTCGGGAGTTTTTTTACTTTGGTGAGTTGTCAAACTTTGGGAATTAAAGAAAAAGGAAATCTCATCAATTATAAAAGTGTTGTAAAGACTGTTAGTTACAGTTGAGAAGTCAGAGCCAAAATGAGGGGAAGGAGACGAAATAATGATGGCGAATTCTCCCCTATCCCCTCCCCTCTGTATAACGCTGATGGAATGAGGTGAAAGGTTAGTGGAAGATGCAAACTTGTTCTAAACTTCGTCAACTCCCAACTCCTAACCGCCGCGCCCTGCCTTGCTTCGATATCTTAGACTACAATCAAATTACCATCTCACTTTCGCGACATTATCAAGTTCCTCCAACCCCCACTCTTTTACTCTGCTATCAGAAAGGTATATCTACATATAATGATAAAATATAAGGGAAAAGTACAAAATATGATTATTTTCAAGTTAAAAATCGTCGAATTACGATTTTTCTCCCCTTTCAGAATTTCCAAATAATTTCATCGGTAGTAGTGAAATTATTGTAATTGATGTTGCTGTTCATCATAAAATCGTTATCAAATGTATTATTAATGATTCAAATATTTCACATTGTTTCGTGTAAATTCCAAATTCTGTTAACCAAAACTGTCGGAATTGCATTATGAACAAATTGATTATTCATTGATTGATATCAATGGTTTATGATGATTTCGACCAACTATGTTCATAAATATTTTATCATTATATTAATGTAAAGTAATCGTATTTGTATAAAAAAAATTGTCTGAGAAGATTAACGATTGAAATAAAATGAAATTAATGGACGCGATTCATGAAATATGAGTTTCGAAATTGTGGGGAACTCGTGTACATAATAAAATAATTATCTTTTTAATTATACCTGAATAAAATTGAAAATTAGAAACAGAAGTCTATCGTTTTATCAAACAAATGTGTTTAGAAATTTCACGCAAGTGTTTGGGAAAGGATTGTGCACATAAGAGTGAATATCTTTCGTGTTACAGGCATTTTTATTTGCATTAAAAGTACTTGCATCTTTCAGCAAAAACGTTATGCAATATTACTTCCAAAAAGATGAATTTAAATAAAAGAGAAAAAAAAAAAATATCTGAACATATTTCTCACGTCAATTTATATGAAATTGTAAAAAATGAATTGTACAATTTAATCTACGAATAGTTATTTTAACGAATGTGCCCCGAAGGATGAAAAAAATATATAACTAAATGTGGTATCAAAAACCAGTTTGTTCAAGCACAAGCGTTTCAACATTTTGCGTAAATTTGGTAGCACTGTATTATTGTACGTGCAGCAGATGCAGTTGCAGTGTCGGGACTAATTGAATTTACCACTGTAACCACGTAAAGAAAGTTCCTGTCGAATCGAGAATACGCTAGAATAAATAAATAAATGTTGTACATTGAGTTAGATCCAGAGTGCAAAAAGTGGAACAATAATCTCGCACCAGAAAAGTAATAAACGAACACTTTTTGCAATTTTTTATACTTACAGACTTGACTTTTTTTGCAACATTAAAACGAATAATTGCAAAAAATTATTTGATTTTCTGCAAAATGAAAAAATCTTCGATGTAGATTGTATTGAAAATATTCGCATAATTTGTTGCAATAGTGCAATATTTTGCAATAATTATTGTACAAAAAAAGTAAACTGAAAAAATGTGTTTTTTCATAACCGGCAAAACATTTGGCCCAAAAATTGCGAAAATGTAATCCATAAGTACATTTAATCTTCGCGTACGAGTGTAGCCCACGTCATAACGAGGGACTAAAATAGGACATTAAGCTCGATTGAAGTTGTGCCATTTAGCGCGTGAAATAGTGATAACTGCTGCAAACTTTGCCTCGTATATTCAAACAAGTGAATAGATTCGAAATGCAAATAATATTGCAGCTAAATATTTATTGCTACACGAAATTGTTCCCAGCAGCTTCTTGGGATGCAATAAAAGATCACGAAGTTGTATAACAGTCGAGGCTTTTAATGGCCCACGGTTTTCTAGATATGAACAATTTTGAGTACTTAAAAGCGCCAGTTATTTCCAACTTTTGGGAAAAGATTTAATATTTTGCGCAACGCTTTGTCAAGTTTCAATGGTTTCAAATTAGTTTCATCAAATCAGTTGAACTCGTTAAGAAAAGTTATTTTTTCTTAAACTACATTTCAGTTACGTTGAAATGATTATAAGGAGAGGAGTTAAGTCTAAAAGGTTTTTCCATAATATTAAACAAGACCGTTTCTACACATTTAAGACAAACCAAAATCTAGGAATAGAATATGCTGTCAAAGTTATACGTTTGCAAATACGGCCAACCGCAAAGCCAGTCGACCACCTGAACCTACTCCAATTACGTTTATACGAAGTCGACCTCCAGCCGTGTATGGCTAAGCAATACTGCTATACGTTCATGATCGTACGCGTGCATGTATTCTCGCTAACGATTTAACCGTGTGATGCCGGCACCACATACTCCTTCCTTTCTTGTCCCATGCTTGCTTCTACTCAACGACGTTTAATACATTCCAAGACCCGCATCTCATTCTCGATAGTCAAACTACTGCGATAAATCCAATTGGAACAGCGTGCCCATATCACTGTCTTAATTGTTGCGCAAACATTTTTTTTTTTAATCATACGCAGAGAAAAAAAAGTATATTAAAATTTAAAATAAAGCATAAAGAAACGTAACTATGTGTAAACACTAAGAAAAATTCTGATACAAGTTAGAAATTTTACAATACTGTATAAGAAAATTTACAAAGTACATTTGAAAATGTCTAATACTTCATTTACATTATCACATACAGTATTGTAAAATTTATAAATTTTATCAGACATTTTCTTTAAAAAATTCTTAGAAATTCTAATTGCACAATTTTGTCTTATTGGATTTTCTTCTAAACATGTGAAAAAGTTGTTAATCGAAGAACATTACTTGTCGAGGACGAATGTAATTATTTCGCAATATTCAATCAGTCTTACGGTTAATCCCGATCCGTATGAAATGCATGTAATGTGAAGCAATAACGCAAGCGCGATAGACAGCAGACAGATCTGTTGCCTGCACAAAGAACCTAGTATCAATCTGCACACGGATATGCTGGTAAATACTCGCAACTTTGTACGCAGCTAACGCGTGTATTTTCCGGTTTCGCTTCTCTCTCCGATGAGATATATATATATTCGACTGGCTAGGATCCGTAGGCAACGGGCTCATTCATACGCATTTATACGGTTACATGCGCAAATGCATGTCGAGAGTGTCGAAAGGTAAACTCGTGATGTTTGACCAACTAGCAAATGGGCATGTTGAGCGTGAAGCGTAATTATATATACCGTCCGTCCGGAAATAAATAGTTTCAATATAAACTGACGTATATTTATCCCCCCCCTTCGTCTCTCTCGTTTCTTCAAAATTGTGCCAGCTCTAATGAAGCTTTCAAATCTAAGCTATAATGTTTGTATACTTTGAGGGAAACAATGTTCACGAGTAAGTAAAGGTTCAATAGAAGGATTAGATTTTAAGAGGATGTCAAATTGACTACAGTTATCGACAGATTCTGAGATTCAAGTTTTTATTCAATATATTTTTAATATGCGTTAATTTTTATGGTAAATATTAATTCAGATCATTCTTTGAAACGATTAAAACATTTAGGAAAAAGTCCGGTACAAATTAATTGCTTATTTAAAATGAATTGAGTTTCCGATATTCCAAAAATCGGATGACTCTAAATTGATTTTACAGGAACAATTAATTCATACCAAACTTTTCCTAAATGTTTTAATTGTTTCAAAGAATGATCTGAATTAATATTTACCATAAATATTAACACATATTAAAAATATTTAATAAAAACTTAATCTTAAACTTTGTCGGTAACAATAGTCATTTTGACATCCTCTTAAGAACTCGTTAAAAATCATGCAAATTATCACATTTATTTTTATTCGAAAATAAAAACTAAGGATATAAAATGTTTTTTTTTTCTTGCAATAAAAACTTAAAATTGGATTTAAAAAGGATATTATGAGGAATTGAATTGCATGCTTTCGGACGTTTTTGTAATGTTAATGTTTCATGAATTAACTTTGCAGCATCTCTGAGCTCCGTAAAAACATAAATTACATCAGTCGGCGTGCTAAATGATGTTACACTTAAGACACTTGGTTTCCAGTTTCTCTAACGTAACAGAAGTCGAAGTTCGCGGTCAAAGACAACCTTGGATACTTTGCAAGATATTAGCAAGTTATTAAAAAATCTCAAACAGAATGAATTAAAGAAATAAAATGAGCTTGAATTTAAAAAAAAAAAAAAAAAAAAAAAAAACAAGTCCTTGTCGATCTTGCTATGATTTTTTCAAGGCTTATTCATGGTTTGTTTTTAATCTCTGCTGACTATAAAATGGTAGACTTATGCCGGACCATTATTTCCCCGAAGAAAAGGCATTTCATTAATAACGTCATTTAAAATAATCCAGAATTTGTTCGATACAAATCTCCTCGTCGTACACAAAAATAAGCCACACTTATGGAACTAGGAACAGACGTTAAAGAAGGAAGAATTTTTTTTTCAAGCACCACTCGATATACAAAACACCAGGAGATGCGCTACGTAGCCGAAGTAGAATTGGTTGAATGACGGTGCTTCTGGTCTCGAACTTGCGAAGCAGAAATACATTCTAAACGTATAGCCACGAAGAACTCGATGATACTCGAGCGGCGAGGTAAGGTGGCTCGAGATGTGTGTCGAAGAGATCGAAGAGATCGTGGAAATGACTTTGGGAAAATGTGTAACCACTTTACTCCACGTCCTGGAAGAAAAAAGACCCGTACAGCACCGCCAACATCGCCAAACTTGTTTCAACTTTTTGCTCCCAACACACATTCTTAGGGCAAAAGAGTCTTGTCGCGTCCGCGCCTAATAGAAAACTTGATACGAAGACACGGCAAACAGGGTCTTAGCCAGACCCTACCTAACTTTTACCACTCGTTTATCTGTTCCTCCCTCCGGCCTCGCTGTCTTTATTTTCATTTTACTCAACTTTTTGAGAATGGTTCGATGGACCTATTTGACATTCAGCCTGAGAGTTACGGGAATCGATCTATGGAATACCGATCACTTTCGACATGGAAAATATGAAAGATTTATTGAGCACAATTAAATGGTTTTAACTTCGTAGGGTCTTCAGTTTTTGATAACAATTAATTCGAAATTCATGAATTTAATATTGTTTATTCAGTTTGACGAAGAATTATTATTCGAACGTTGCGGATGCAATAAAAAAGGACAGGATTTTTTAATAAAGATTTCAATTGAGTGAAATGAAATTGAACAGCATGCAACCTTTTGTTTCGTTTAGCAATCTGTTACTACTCGCTCGATAAAAGTAAACGAAGCCCAATAAACTTGGTCCTTTCTACAAATTGGTGGTGTTGTCTCTGTATATTTTTTTTTTTTCTGTTTTGTATAGTCTCTGTTTTGTGCTGGCTATCAACTGGCTGGCGACTTACCAGCGCAGTGGCTCCATTTAAATTTAACTGAAGTGTCCGTCAGAAGATCATGAATAAAATTCCCTTAAACGACAAACGCATACAATCATCCTGTCACGTGATTATATTTCAACATTATGCAAACTTGTTTCGTCGAATTTGTTTGTTCGTTTGACATGTACTGAACATGTCTCACGAGAAACACATCAAACATTGAAATGCATTGAAATGCTAAACAACGTCTTCAGACCTTCGTCAGAAAATTAATGTCGCGTGAAATTTTGTCAGGCTAAGACATTCTGACATTCAATGGTGTAAATTAATAGACGAAAGAAATCTAGAGAATGTTCGATGAAAAAGTTGAAACAAAAGGATGATTTAAGTGTCGTTATACGATTTTGGATTATTCTGAATTTTCGCGTGGCATTTCAGTTATTCTTGGTTCGATTAATAAATTCCAGCCAATATTATGTGTACGTTGGAACGTAACACGGATATCAATCGCAATAACTAGGGTGTCTAAAATCATGAGCAGTCTGTTACGTAACACTGCTTTCATGAGCAGTAAGTAATTAGCAACGACAAATGCCATTGGCCACATTGATTGCTAAATCCAATCACCGGCGCAATTCAGGCAAAAAGCAAAATGCAAGAGAGAGAGGGAGAGAGGAAGAGAGTCACGTCACCATTTAAATGGAAACGGTTAGCAATGCATTTGTGAAACGTTCGGAGAAAACAATTAATTTACATTCTTTTGCATTGACGTTACTTTTTGCAATTAATTCAAAGATTCGTATCAATAATTTAGAATATTTTGAAATGGATATTCTATACTACAATATCGATCTTGATATTGAGAAAAGAGGTGGCAGATAAAGAGTTTTAAACTCTGGAAAATTCGATGTTCAATATATCGCGTCAACGTGTAACTTTTCGTTGACGAATCGAGCATAAGAGAATGTAGGTCGTTACATGCTTCTGTCATTTTCAGGAGAAATAGAAAACATCTTTATTTAAGAGATAAGATATTTCCATTGTAAGATGGCTTATTCTATAGTGACTGACAAATTTTGAAAGAAAGAAATTTAGATGAACATTTTTAAATGCAATACTACAGTAAGAATTTATATTTCATTTTGAATATAGAAGAAAATATTATGGTAATTTATTCACTTTCCTGTACGTGTGAACAAAACATAACGAAAAGGAATTGTAGAATGAATTCGATCGAGTGTCTAAGGATTAGGAGTCGGGATAAGGCGATAATGACGTCACGTGACAATAAAGTTATCCCAACAATGGCTATGTAGAATAATAGTCAAAGATGACATAACTTTGGAAATGTACGTTTTCCTTTAGAGAAGCTGTGAATTGCACAACTCGTAGTGATCTCTTTACCACGAAATCCGCATTTACCGTTCACCAGCAGATGAAAATGTGGATGGAAATAGAAGACACAATGAAGGAACGTAGGAAGTCACCTAAAGGTATTTATTATATTTGCAAATAAATAACAAACGCTCTCAGACATTATATTGTACGACATAATAATTTATCTCTAATTTCGTGGATTCCAAATTTCACGTACTAATTATTCATATATTTTTGTCGGTACTGTTTCTAATAAATGTACGTTTGATAAAAATCTATTCGCCACAAGAAAACAAAAACAAAAAATAATAAATAAAAAAAGGAAGCACAAAAAGATCATATTTCATAAAGTTGCTAAAGTACTCGGTTTTACATTAAAGCTGGAGCGCAGCAGATAATTCATAATAAACGAACGCAACGATAGAAGAAGTTACGATAACGAAAGTTCTGGTGGCTGTAAATGAAAATTTCGTGGCGTAACGAGACAATTAACCCGAATAACTTAGACTTTAGTCACCTGTGCTTCTTTCGCGGCAACTGATTTAGTAACTGATGAAATAAGATAATTTTCTTTTTCTTCCCTTTTTTTTTTTTTTTTTTTGCAACTGCGAATTTGTAAGAGAGGCTATGCATAAATTAACTGCAGCTGTCCCCAACAACGCGGAGCCCAAAATTAATTAAACATTCAGTATTCTATGAAATTGGACCTACTGAATCTCAAACTTGTTAAACAGAACTTAATCGGTTTGTATTTGCCAAAACTAATCGAACTCATCCTAAACTTGAACTGTATAGAACAAATTAAACCAATTCCAATCGGACCAGACGGATGTTAAGCTTAACCAAACCAGTAAGTCATCCGAACCAATTTTCGTTACAATTAACTGTTAGTAAATTTAATCATATTAAATTTATCTTTATCCATCCGAAAGCAGTTAATGGGATAAGTGAACTATGAATCAAGTAATGCTATAAGACTCATTTGGTTTAAAGTTATGGGTTTCAGTGATACACAATATAATTTATTATTATAATTATCGATATTATCATTATCATAAAATATATTCAATTAATCATTCTAATATTATTATGCATCGATTGTCTTTTTTTTTTTTTTGTAAAATAAGGACTTTTAAAAGCATAACTGAATGTTCAGTAGTGCGAATCAATAATTCGGCCGCCCGACAAATCATTTACCTTTTCAAAACATGCAGAATAATTTTGCAGAAATGTTCTAAATGATTTAAACAATGTCATTCCTTGTGTGTCAAATGAGATGATCGAACAGTTACGATCGATGATAAAATACTTAATAAAGCAATCTAACGGTCCAGCTACAAATCACAAACGGAAATAGAAACTGGGCACCGAGCACACATATTTTAAGCTGCGGCAGCATAAAATATCACTTCACCGGCAACGATTCCAAATTGATTATCCATAAATCAGTAACGTCACCAAATTAGTGCAAGATGAAACTATACATCACACCATTACACATAAAAACCGAGTAATAATAAAAGCTCCGACCCGCCAATTTGCCGGGGTGGAAAAATTTTCGTCCCAAAGGAACATTTGGCGAACTTAATATCGCAATTATTGGAACCATAAATCATCCGTTGTGCGATTTTGTATTAATAACTCGTAAAACGCCAAGCCATAAATTAAAACTTTAAACAAAAGATAACTTTAATAAGGTTTATTCATTTCAGAACAATATACAGATATAGAAAGTACTTGATTTCTTTGGAGATATAAAAAAGATAAATTTGTTGCAAAAATTAACTGGATTAGAAATATTTTCTATTGAATATTTCCATAACCGGTGAATTTAATATCGCAATTATTAGAATCCATAAATTATAACTTGTTCGATGTTATATATATATATATTAAAAGACCATAAAATATCGAATCGTAAATTAATAGATTGTTGAGATTACAGCGCTAAGCAAATTGCGCTGAGAGCAATTGAGCGGAATGCGCAATGTCGAACGCAACGTCGAGGTACTCCGGATTCCTGCGGATTTTTGCCGCGGATCATTTTGCAAATTTTGGCACGTTGTACATTTGTCCAGCGGTGTGTTTGGTTCCATACGCGCGCGTACACGATTATCCGAATGCGGACTTTTTTTTTTTTTTTCCTCCGCTGCAGTTCGCTATTCCCATAGCAACGCCCGTTTCCCGTGTAATTTTCAATGTGTAATGTATTGCACGAATGAAATCGCGCATTATATGATCATATGAATTGAAATCTCGGACGTGAGAGCAATTTCGCACGCGGATCCATATTTCCGAACCACAGTAGACTGTTTAGCATTTGTTTCGTCTAACGGTCAACGCCATCATATCCAGAATATAATAATATAATCAAAAAAGATAATAATAATAACAATAATAATGATATGTAACAACAATAATAAAAATGAGTGTTGAAATAATTTTTTGCAGAGAAATTTTGAAGTTATGAAATTTCGTCATAAAAAAGAAAATGTACATTTTGTTATAATTTGCAATTTGTATCGTGAAGATGAGAAATTTGAAATGTCTTTTTGTCAAAGGAAATAAGAAAGTTACATTTCCCAAACCCTAATGAACGAGATATGGCTCATTCTTGAAATTTACGTAATCAGCATGAACGCATGAAGAGCATACGTCATTTCCATATATTCGATGCACAGGATGGGAAGACATCCCCTCCCACCTTTTTGCAGAAACGGAAACAAAGTTATGAGCGAATGCTGATTGCTCGAAACAAGCCGAGCATTCCTCCCGTTTTCTCGTAATTGAAAATTGCCTGTGCTACAGGCTGTGTGTTGGTCTAGACAAAAAACTCAGCGGGAGCTACGAGCTAGGCAGCGACAAGAAAGCTGTAAAAGAGAATCAACTCATAGTGAACTTGGAATGAGTTCAACGTTCGTCGACAGCGACTTTTCTGCTCTTATCTGTGCTTTCGTGTACGGCCAACATGCGTTCAGTCATGTCGCCAGACTCGCGAAGAAATTATTCGGGATCCTTTGCAGAAGGTATTTCACTTACAGACGGTTTTCACTGTGTACAAAAGTCCTTAATGCCGTTCAAGAGTCATAACGTTATTTCACGTAAAATATTTATTTTTAAGGGGATTTACATTTTATTCATGTTTCATAATGTTTCTTGTCTGAACATTTTTACGGTTACCTCTAATTTCGTTGATAATCTTTGAAATTTGATATCAATTGAAAAAAGAACTAAAAAGAAAAAGTAAATAAATTAAAAGGTTTAATTGAAAGCTTAAGTTGAACATAAAAGTTCGATTAACTGTCTCGAATTAACAGTTTTACAAGAAAACAAAACAATCCTTTACTTTCTGCTCACGCTGGGAATTAGTAAACGGTGTTACGAAACTCTAAGTTTCGCTCTTAGCTTGACAGTATTCTAATGCACTTCGACATTGGTTATTTGATCTCGTTGTTCGTGAGGAAACTGCATTAACATCAAGTACAAAGTAGCAGATACCTAAATACAATTTTCCGACGTTTAACGGAGGAAATATTTGAGCACGCCTCCTTATCAATGTCGCCGTGCGCGACGAAAATCCATCCCTAAAACTAGTCGCTCCAATGATTTCGCTTTGGCGCGAGGAAAAAGCGATTACCAGGCGCGTGGAGTTAAGCACACACTCGGCATAACTACACGCAAAGAAATTTGATATGAAAAATTACTGTTAAAAACAGTATCCTGACTACAGAACAAACATTTGACGAAAATTACTGTTTTTAACAGGAAAAATTCTTGTTTACAACGGAAAAATTCATGTTTAATCAGGAATTTTTTCCTGTTAAAAACAATAATTTTCGTCAAGTGTATGTTCTGTAGTCGGAATACTGTTTTTAACAGTAATTTTTCATATAAAATTTCTTTGCGTGTAATTCTTCGGGACGATTCAATTAACGCCCCGACTTTATTGAGTTATACAAAATGTTTTGAATTAATCCCAAAGTTTTCTCATTCGGAGCGAGAATGGGTATTTATTGGTCCCGTGCGAATTGCACCGGGTCTGCGAATTTTCGATACGAAATATCTACCAGAGACTTTGAGAAGTTTCGGTACTTGTAACTTGTACATTACTGCGAATCGTCGGGAGTTACGAGAGAGCGAGCAAGAGAATAAAGGCACATTGGAATATACGAGGCTCTTCTTCTGGCTTCATGCTTCGGCGGACTTCCTGCCCGGGGAACGCCAACAAATCGCTTCCCAAATCCTTTTCCGGTCCATCTTTTCTAACGCTGCGGTGAACGCGATTTTCCATGGCAAATGCCGACTTTATTGTTTCTGCAGGATTCTAAGAACAAACGCGATACGCGTTTGGAACCATCGACTCGCCTGATTTATGCATCGGTAAGAAAATGTACTCTATAAATATTTTTTACACCAGTCGAGCCATTGCATCCTTTGGATTAATAGTTATTCGTTTTCGATGGTACGATGTATCTTGGTTTTATAATGACAATGATAAGGTGCGTGGGAATTTTGAAATGACTCCATCAATTTTGATTAGGTTCAATTCGATTACTTTAAAGATTTATGAGAAAAGGAAAATATTCTCTTAGCAAATCGGGATTTAATGACTTAATGGCGTAAGATCAAATTCTGATATCATTTGGGTCTTTGAAATATCAGTCATAAATTATCCGTTTAATAAATTCTACATTTAATAAAGTTTAATTTCGTGTTACCTGAGTTAAGTTCATTAGATAAAATTTAAGGATCTAAAATAGTATCATAAATAGTATACACATATACAGAATGGAATTTCCAGATGTGAAGGCTCGCATTCTGAAAGTCAGCCTTTTCATTTCAACATGGTCGTGTAATTGTGATCCTGGATGAGATTAAGTATCCAACTAAAATGGAAAAGGGATTTAGAACCGACCGGAATAAGGTATTAATTCGCGTCGCACGTAAGAACCTATTATCGACTCAGACTTCATTATTCCTTCAGTTATTTGTGGCTTTAATGACTGGTATTGAACCAAGATCAAAAGATTATAATTTATTTTCATCCAAATGATTCTCGCGCACAGAAAACATAACGCGTTTCCAGTCGTCATTGTTTCATAACGAGTTATTCAATAACATAATTTTCATTGATTTTAAATTCAGTGAAAACAAAAAGTAACATCATATCAATCAATTCTAATAAGTTCACGTTCTAACTTGATTTAAATAAAACTCTTCGTTATGTGACTCTCGTTAATAAACGGACCACTCCTCTCTATATAAAAAATGTATCTAGTATCAAAATTAAAAAAAAAAAAAACAAACAAAATATATTTTCAACAAGCAATTATCTTTTATGGCTTAAAAAATTACTTTGAACCATTGAATAATTTTGTGACGCTTGATAAAAAATGTTTCAACGAGGTTTAAACAAATTAAATTTCCTCGAAGAATAATCGCTAGAACGCGAGACTAACGACACGGAAAATATAACGTCACATAGTGCTTTTACGTTCAATTTCGAGAAATCCATGGCGTTCATTTGCTTGACGTACCGGGGCATTTTTCTTGCCATAATAAAAGCATAATGAATCATAGTAAAATCACACGAAGACGTGGATGCTCATCTGCGCACGTGCGGGCCACGTATGTGGTGGCATTTTCAGTTGCCGGGAAATTGTAATACATAGAACTGCGCGACCGGCGCGACAATGGGCGTGATTTATATTTGTAATTTAACCGGACCTCATCCCGTGTCGAGTGCAGCTGAATATTAAAGAGCGCGACGCGAATTAAAACTGTAATTTGCAAGTAACTTTAGCTCTCGAGTCGCCAGCGACGGGGCTTTTCTCTACCAAGTCTAGCTGTGAAAACTGCAACGACGATATGAACAACGAAATTTCACTGTTAATACGCAGGCTACCCTTTTTATGATACATGATATGAAACTTTCTCGTTTCTTCACTTTTTTATCTTCTTTTTCTTTTTTTCATTTCTTTTTCTTTTTCTTTTTTTTTTTTTTTTCGTACGAGTCATTTATTGTCGGTTCCGATATTAACTGTATTCGCAATTTGCTCTCGTCATTGTTGGATTATAAATTTTCGCGATTATTAAAATTTTGCCGTTAAATAAACAATATACTTTATGACGAGGAACTCAAAATCGTCCGCAATTAAAATTTTATCTGCAATGAAATAATTATTAAACTTCACGTTAAGACCGAAGTTTAGAACCAATGAAATTGCACTTGCCAGGTTAAAGATCTTATTGGCTCACGTAATTATTGGAATTTCTTTTTAAATGATTGCTTAAAAACGCAAGGGTATAATTACGAGCTCGCGTTATCTCGGGCATTTACACGGTCAATTTTAAATTGCAAGTATCAGATGAACCGATTTCCTGTAAGGAAGAGTTGCAGTTTTCAGGAAGGGTTGACTTTATCGATAATCAATGATGCATGGTTAGGAAATGTGGAGTTGCATCCTGACCGGAAACTTGACTAGTTTCGAAACGCGTGATGCGGACTGTTGTCCAAGGCAAATACCATGTAATGACACAAACGGTCGATTTTATATAAATCTATATTGAAATTTTCAATATTTATTTTTAGCAAATTGTCATTTAGATAAACTTCCGTTGACGAAATCTTTTAAAACGCTTCTGCAATGTTTAGAAATGATTATCTGAAAAAAGGGTAATTGAATTTTAAAGAATCATACTGATGATTTTTTAATGTTCCTCTTAATGCTTTTATAAATAAAAAAATGAGACTTCAAACTGACAATAACACTTTTAACATGATTGTTAATCACAAGAAAGAAATAAAAATTTAATTGCGATCAATAAGAGATTTCCTACTACACAGTAGAGACGTAGAAAAATGACATGAAATGCTAATTGTCCTACAGTGCATAATAATTTATCGATCAATCAAATTTTTTTTTTTTCTTTTCAACCCTTTCCAAGTGTGTCTTTATGCATATTTAAATGGGAATTTATGAAAGATAAAAAATATTTTCTTATGAATTTCATTTGACAATAAATTGATTGAATATTAATTAGATGAAACTAATAAATTCTTAACATTCACACGAATTCTAAAAATGTCACTAATAATTCAATTTTTAAATTATTCAATTGGCTGTATTCTCTGACTTTGCATCGAATTCTACTTAATAATAGAAACTGATTATTGATTTCCAATAATGATGGATATTGAGTTTTTATTATTGTAACCGTAATTATCCGTATTCTATTTCATTCATAGTGCAAATAACTCAACTGCTACAATTACAAGCAAAATCAATTATTTACCTCATTTCTATAGATCATAACGGACTTTATTGAAATGTAGAAAATTGACGTTATTTTCGGCCAATTCTACTTTACGGCATTATTTGTAATATTTGGAAAATTGACGACAGTAAAAAATGTCTGTATTTTAAATAGAGTTCAAATTTATAGTTACATTTGAATTTATTATTGCTGATTTTTTGCAATCGTCACAATGCAAACCACTTTATCAAAAGCATCAAGAATTAATAACAAACTGAAAGTGCCAGTAACAATAGAACGAGACCAAAATTTCACTGTAATCGAATGGGATATTTTCCATTTACATGAAGTTAAGCGTAAAATCGAAACGACTGTGAAACGATCTGGATGGTCAGCGTATAATAGGAAAACTTATTTGATAAACCATAACCGATATCCATTAAACTATGCAGACCGCTTTCAACTAAACATAATATTTGACTGACACAGAGATAGGTTTCAAATATTGTAATACTCCATTCACGTTCTGCGCACTGTAATACGTGTTTACATTTGGCTCGGAGTGCAGGAACATGCTTCAGTCAAACAATATCTTAGTCAATCGAATCGGATTAGCCTCTGAACCTGTTCCCAAGATATTTGCTAATAGTGAATCCAAGTTCAAAATGTTTTCCTTCAAAATACTGTCTAAAAGATAAATCATACGCTTCTATTACAATCAAGAAGTTTGACGAAAGATTTTCTCGAACAAATTAATTCATTAATAAATGATTCGAAACAAAAAAAAAAAAAAAAAAATTAAATCATCTAGCTGATGAAACAACGTTTTCAGTTGAACTTGTTTTTGGTTTAAGATTGCAAGCCAGTGTGTTGTTTGAAATAATTGTGTATAATAACAGAATTACGTGAATTACAGATGCGCAAATGTAACGCTTACTTCGTATGCGCGCACAATTATCCACTTTGTTATAAATCGACCGCAAGTCATATCTCAACCGAGGTAGCAACTTGATTACCACACGAATGAATTCATTAGCGAGTTGCTAGTGTTATGTAGTTTCCGTAAACTACAGCTACGGGCCGAGATGGTGGACGACCCTGTGTACACGTCTGCAGTGAAATAATGGGAGAATTCTACCCGTACACGTCGTATATTTATTTATACATATGTTGAATGGGGTAACATTTAACATTGGACTAATATACGTGAAATTCAGAACATTATTAAAACATTGGAAAGTGTACATTATTATTAATACTGTACGCTCTATTAGAAGCGTGAAAATTGTGACGAAAAAAAAAAAAAGTGTTAATCGTCATGAAAATTGTTCAATTATATCTTTGAAATGATGATTGAATTATTAGTTTATGAAATATTTTAAAACATATGATTAACACCGTAAAACAATTCAGAAACAAAAAACGATTAGAACAAATAACAGACATTTGTTCGTGTTTCTGGACGTTTACATATCTGTATTTTCGTTCGAAAAATTTCCCTCGAAATAGAGAACGAAACCGTGTCTGACCTCCGTTTGTGATCGCCTATGGCGAATCAAATTTGGTGGTTACGAAAACGTTCGTCGCGTAGTTGGCATTGAAACTGTTTTGCCTTCCTCTGTATTTGGACTTTGTAAATGACCAAAATGTCCAACTACAAGAACATTTCGTTCCACAATTGACGTTCAAATCTCCCTTTGTTTCCTCTTTTTTTTTTTTGTTTTTTTTTTTTTTTTTTTTTTTGT
>JABFQA010000171.1:0-25053 GCA_022817065.1 Probaryconus sp. ZL-2020
AAACGGTTAAGTACAATCTGCCCTTTTCGCGCGATCAAATGCTTGACCAACGACCGACCTATCATGTGACACTTTCGCGACCAATCATTGCGGTTCTCCGCAATACGTCATATAAAAATTCTACAAACTCGGCCGTCCTGAATCAAAGCTCGTCCTCGAGCGTCTTGCTGGGAATCTCGGGCTGTCGTTCTATTTCTACTTCTTCATCTTCTGTCATCTCATCTTCTGTTACCCAAAGCTTCATGCCATCTGCGCTGGAACAAGTATTTTTTGGTCCCCCATTTTCGCCTACTCTCATCACATCATATCGATCATGAGATTTCACTTTTACGACTTCGTACGGTCCTAGGTATTTGAAATGTAATTTCAATCCAGGGCCCTGTTGTGTACGGCGAATCGCCACGAGGTCACCCACTCGATATTTATATGGTTCTCGTCTTCGGCGATTAAAACCACGTCGATTTTCTTCCTGAACCTTTTTGATTTGATTAGCTGCATTTTTGCGTAAGTCCTCACGATCTCGATCAAATTTTTCGGCCATTTCTTGCTCCAATAATTTTGCAATGCTTTCGCACTCAGATATCCTGGGTGTGGCGCCAAATAGTAGCTGAAAAGGTGTGGTGCCAGTGCTGCGATGTATGGTGGCATTCAAACATTGCTGAACTTTGCTCACATATTTGAACCAGTTCTGGGGTGTTGGTGCAGCCAGCTTAGCAAGAAGAGGTATAACCACACGGTTCACCCGCTCCACCTGACCATTCGCTCTGGGTACACCTGTTGTTGTCAAAGTGTGTTGAATTCCCCGTTCTCCACAGAATTTTCCAAAATCGCCTGACGTAAAAGCCACGCCTCTATCGGATATAATTCTCCTGGGATTACCGAATGTTTCCGCCTGTCTCTCAAGTTTCTGCACCACTTCTGCTGTCCCTGTAGATCTTGTTGGGTACAGCCAGACCCATTTGGTGAATGAATCCACCACTACGAATAGGTGGTTGTAGCTTTTCTTCGTGGATGCTAGTGGTCCCAAATGGTCTATGTGAAAGGTGTCTAACGGTAAGCATCCCTTATCAATTGGATTCAACCAACCTTCCTGGCGCCCTTGCTTTCGCTCTGCCAGAATGCACACCACACAGTGTCTCACCACCTTCTCCACTTTATTTCGCAGGTCCGGAATGTAATAATCTTTCTGTAGCAAAGACATGGTTTTCGCTGTGGCGAAATGTCCAAACTCGTGAGCTCTTCTAATGACCGCTTGCTGCATGGCTGCTGGAACAACTAGGCGTATATCACCCACGCTTTCCTCAAATAGTAATCCGCCCCGAATCACATATCCAGACCGTTGTCCCTCTTCCACATCTCGCATCAATCGAAGAATAGTCTCGTCTTCTTTCTGCGCCTTCCGGATCCTGGGCACCATTCCATCGTCGACCTGATCTGTCACCAACGCCTCCGGTAAAGGATGCCGACTCAATGCGTCTACGTGCGCCATATTCTTTCCAGGTCGATGCTCCATCGTATACTGGAATTCTTCCAGAAGTAACGCCCATCTAGCCACTCGCACGCATAAGTCTCGCTTCTTCATTGTAAGCGTGAAGGCCCTGCAATCCGTCACGATCTTGAACGGTATCCCCAACAGATACACCCGAAATTTCTTCAACGATCTGACGATTGCAAGGACCTCCAGTTCGTAACTTATGTATTTTTCTTCGGCGGGTGTCGTTCTTCCACTGGCGTAGTGCACTGGGTGAAAACAGTTGTCATCATCACTCCTCTGCATAAGCACCGCTCCAAAACCAAATTTTGAAGCGTCCGTATGAAGTTCCGTTTCCAAGCCGGGTCGATAAATCATCAGTACTGGATTTTCTGTCAATTTCATTTTAAGCTGGAAAAAGGCATCCCGTTGCGCGTTACCGAATTTAAATTCAACGTTGTCACGCAACAAATCTGTCATTGGTCTAGCAATTGAGGAATAATTAGCAATAAATTTTCGAAAATATCCTGTTAAACCCAAAAAGCTCTGAACTTGCTTTACATTTGTTGGTTGTATAAAATTCATAACTGCTTTTGTTTTATTTGTCGAAGGTCTAACATGGCCATTTTCTATAAAGTGTCCCAAATACTCTACCCCTGAAAACAATAATTGGCACTTCTTCCAATTTATCTTTAGACCTGCTGAACTCGCCACATTTAAAACTTGCTGTAACCTCCCCATAGCGCTTTCGCGGTCCATGGCGGGCACTATGAGATCGTCCATATAAGCTATTACGATTTTATCTCGAATTAAATTCGCGAAAACAACATTAACAAACCGCTGAAAAACAGCAGGCGAATTACACAATCCGAACGGTGTTCTCAAGAACTCATAGTGGCCTCCCGGCACCACGAAAGCTGTATATTTTATACTAGATTCTTCCACAGGTACGTGGAAAAATCCATTCTGCAGGTCTAACGTGCTAAATATCTTTGCACCTTGTAATGCATCTAGCTGGTCTTCAATAAGAGGAAGTGGGTATCGGTCTTTACATATTTTTTTATTGATATTTCGATAATCTACACACAATCTAAAGGAATTATCTTTTTTTTTTACCAAAACAATGGGACTTGAATATTCCGATATAGACGGTCTAATTATCTTTTGTTCCAACCAAATGTCAATTTGTTTATTTACAAACGCTTTCTCATTTTCTGATAAACGTCGAGCAGGCTGATAAACAGACTCCCGATCCTTTAATACAATTTTCATTTTAATTCCAACGTCCTTAAAATTATCCGGTCTATAGTCATCAATTAATTTTTGTACTCTATTCCTTTCGTTATCATTTTTCAAATGTGTCAAATCTACATCGCTTTTTCCTGTACTATCATCGGCATCAATATCTATTCGAAATATTTCCGGCATTTCCACAGTATTTTGTTCGCTTTGATCTACAATAGGTTTTATAGATATTTCTCCCCTCTCACAAATCATTTGCACGGTTCTCAGAAAATCGGCACCAATTAGTAGTTCATGCTTCAACAAACTATCCGTTACTATGTTTAATTTAATATCAAAACAGTTCCCGTCAACCGACAGCTTAATCGAACACGAACCCAAGGTTTCAATTTCCTGCGAACCCAGACCACGAAATTTTAATTTCTCTGCGATAAATACCGGTGCTCCAAGTTTAAAATAGTCACCTACTTTAATTAATGAGATATCGCTGCCTGTGTCTATGAGCGCGTTCATTGGTTCCCCCCCTACATAAACAGTTTTCATCAGCTTCATACTCGACAGTCTATCCCCCGCGCATGAATTTACTTTAGCTGTGTCTTTATTTTTCTTTATACAAAATTTAGCTAAATGCCCCACCTCGTTACACAGATAACAACGCCTCGACGGACAATTATTTTTCATATGACCTTGGAGTCCACACTTAAAACATTTTCCACCCGCGCTATCGTGCTTCCACTCGCGTCCCTTCTGCCCTGCTGCTCCTATTTTAGCCGATGTATTCTCCCCCGATTTCATTGCCACCGAATTCGCTGCCGCTGATCTGCAAGGCAAGGCCACCTCTTCAAACGCTTCGGCTAGCTGCGCGAGTGAAGTGAATCGCTGAATGCGTGCTTGATTTCTCATCGTGACATCCGGAATTCCACGAATTATGCATTCTAGCAACTCAACTTCATCGCTCACCGGCACAGCGTTACCAAGGATAACCTTATCATGCATATAACTGCGGAATGATTCTCTTGCTTGCCAAACTCGTTCCAGAAATTTTAACCGAGCTGTCAACTTACTACTCCTACGACCAAACATCGATTGTAATTCCGTTATTAAATCTTTAAAAGGCAGCAGCACAAATTCAGAACGCGAATGCAACCACTCTAACGCCCTCCCTTTCAATCGCATACCTACTAAAACCTTAGCCATATTTTCGTCAAGATTATAAGTTAATTTCAAAAATTCTAACCGTTTAACCCACATTTCACATTTTTCTGCATCTCCCTCATAATAATTTAACATTTCTGCAATGGAAGTTATATTTAATCGCGTATTAATATTCTGGTAATAATTACCATAGTCGCTTAACGGAGTCATAATCATCGAACTGCCTG
This sequence comes from Probaryconus sp. ZL-2020, assembly GCA_022817065.1. Taxonomy (NCBI): domain Eukaryota; kingdom Metazoa; phylum Arthropoda; class Insecta; order Hymenoptera; family Scelionidae; genus Probaryconus; species Probaryconus sp. ZL-2020. The sequence continues at coordinate 4,096 of JABFQA010000171.1, forward strand.
TCAACCCTTCGCCTAATCTCGTCGCAAAGTCATCTTGCGGCCTACCTCTTTCTGTAGAATTTCGAGCTTGAACCTGACCTTCATTCTGCACCGATGAACTGGCTACCAATCCTGCCGCACCGCCAAGCTGTACATCGCATTGCGTTCTTGCGCCGTCAATCGTCCCGACCGAACGCAACCCGCCTCCTGCCAATGCATCGCCCTGCGCCAGTGCCCTGCCAAAATTGCCATTCATCGCTTCATGTTGTTTGTTCGCAGCGTTACCAGCTCGCAACGCAGCAATCTCTCTTTGCAGTCGTTCCAACTCTCGCTCCAATACCGCCTCCCTCTGTCTAGATTCTTCGCGCTGCCGCTGATAAGGGCCCTCTCCGCCGATGCCAGGCCGCCTCTGCTCCGTGTTCGCTCTGCTACCATTCCCCTCATTTGCCATACCGTCTTGTCCCCTCGATCCCTGCGTCACATCGACGTGTCGTAACAGATCTCCCACCATGACTTCTTCGTCCGGACGCTGCTCCGATGCCTCATCGTTTGCGACTTCTTCGACCCGCTCGCCGCCATCTTGGTTCTCTGGTCGATTTTCTCTCAGCCATGAGCCAGTGGGATCATAATGTTGAAGCCTGGCCACCAATTCTGCCTTATTACCAGTCGTCAAATGCCCTTTCGATTTTAGAATGCTCTTCAATTGCATATTCATGAACTGATTATATTCCGCCATTTCAGCCACGTGAAAAACTGATTTTTCTCGATCGAAATAATGTACTTAAGCACCAAAATCGTAAATATGATTTCGTGCACTTCACAGTCTTGTCAATTTGCGGAATCACGTTTGTTACCGGCACGAGCCCCCAATATTATAGAAAAAGTTATAATAGAAATAATTAGATTTAAAAAGTTATTGGCACGTGGCACAACCGATCTCGTTAAAGGTTCAATAGAAATAAAATGAACACGATATGCAAAGAATATTAATAAATATATTATCAGACTTCCAATAGTGTACAAAATATCCACGTTCTGTTAAACAATTTACCGTACGAAGTCTCTCTACTATAAAGCAACTAAAACGGGCCTTTCTTTCTAAACGGTTAAGTACAATCTGCCCTTTTCGCGCGATCAAATGCTTGACCAACGACCGACCTATCATGTGACACTTTCGCGACCAATCATTGCGGTTCTCCGCAATACGTCATATAAAAATTCTACAAATATTTATTCAACAATGGATAAATTGAACGAACAAAATTGAGGAAAGTAAAGAACATAAGTCAAAATCAAAATTTAGAAGAAAAGAGGATTAAGGAAATCGAGGGATTTGGGATTGACGGAAGAAATCGATATTTTCTTTTTTTACTATTATTGAGCGTTGTTTGAGCAATAGAAAATGAATGGGTTACAAGATTCACGGGAGAACACAGGACTAGAAGATTGGAATTTAAAAAGAAAATAGGATTTAAGATAAATACATGACAGAATGAAGTGAACAAGTTAGATGCGTGTACAACGAACGAATAAACACTTTTCGGACAAAGAAACAATGCTGATTTGACTTTGGTCAAATGCTTGATTTTTGTGAAACGAATCTTTTCACTTCACTGTTCTGATAATATTAATAATGTCGCAGAGACTTTGGAAATTAAATGCAGTTTTGGAAATAACTTCTAATTGCTCAGGCATCATTTCTTTAATCCCAAACTAATTCTGTTCTCGAACGTGTTGAACACGTATTAATGATGATCTCTATCAAATTACGCTATAATTTAACGACTTTATCAAATCTACTAAAACTCTATTAATTTTATCACTGACTTAAACACGATCCAACTTTATAAACTTTTCGTAGTATTTCATGAAATGGACTGTACTTTAAAACTATTTCAGTCGTAACTTAATTGAGTTTAGGAAGGTTCGCAAAGATTAACAAAGCATCACAAGGTTTTTCAAAAGTTTCATTTTACATAATAAACTTTAAATAATAAAACACGAAGTGTTCTTTTTTTCAGGATTATTTGTTTTTTGTTAATATTGTTTTATAGCTGACGCTTTTTACACGAGGAAAGCATTTATCAAACTTGAAACATGTTTTAACTGGATGCTAGTTTACTCAGTCGATTTCCATGATCATAAAAGAAATAATATATCCCAAGCTATCCCATCTTTTTCAATATATAACTCTCGAGTGACATTTATCGCATTATTAAAGACGAATAAATGCGAATAACATACTGAAATAAGAAAAACGTTTATCAAGCGTAATATCTCATCACGGTTTAATATGGTTTTGGGAGCAACGGCGGAACATTATATTTTGTCATTTATTTGTAGAAACAAGATGCTGTGAAATGCATGTTTCATTGTGGTCTCATGTTTTGAAATCATGAGAAAATGGATGTTCAGACTGTAACAGTTCGAGCGTCTTCAAACTTCGTCACGAACTTGTATTAGACTGCAGACGCATAAATGGCTTGGCTCTTAAAAATACATTTTCAAACGTGAACATTTTTTAAAATGTGCCACTTGTTTCGAAATGTCCGCATTTCTTGTTCGAGCACGTAATATGCTTAGAGAGAAACGGTTGTTCTAATTACAAAAGTTATCGAAGTTTAAAGGAACAAGACGCCGACATATTGACTCATTAACATCCCGTCGAAAGTTCTATTTAGAATGCAAGGAGTACTGCGAAAAAAAAGAACTATTTTGTTTAATTTACTCCAAGATAAATTTATTCCTTCGTTCAAAATAATGTCACAAAGTCGCGTTTCCCGAAAGCTACAGGCAGAAGAATTTTTAAAAAAATCCCATAGCCGAAATTGATACGTTACGATAAAAATTCATAACTAAAAATTAATGAACGATCATAATGTACTTATAGAAATATAATCATTTGTTTTTGATTAAGTCTACGTGATTTCGTGGAATCGATTTTGATTGGCAGTTGATGCATCAGAAATTTAAGAGGATGAAAAGTAATCATCGAAACGTTTGGGGGCGATTGCGGCTCGAATAAAATAAACTGAAAATCCGTGATTGTGTTGTATCGAGCGATAAAGTTGCCGTATCGAATAGAGAGATACGGCAACTTTATAACAACGCAGGCCATTTTCATGGAGTTTCCGCCTGTATTTTATCCCACTTTACGTATGCGAGCTTTAACATCGAATAGTTGTTCAAGTTCTTTCTAAAGACTTGCGGTCCACGATGGCTTTCCGTATGCGAGATATCAAAGTCTACAGTCGCGAACAAAAAGCTCGAGCGGCGTTTCCAGCTGAAAAAAAAAAAAATGCAAGAACTTATAATAATATTATGCAAGTCGATGGTTGTATTTGTTCGTGCTCGTGAGCTTCCACGTGGATATTTTTGCATTTTCAGAAATACGTTATCGTTAAAATTGTAATAATGTGGCTATGTCAACTTTTTAAGATAATCAAGAAATTATACGGTCTATATTTTTATGAGAAATGGAAAGAGGATTTTCGAAAAAAGAACAACAAAGATGATATAATATATTTTTGTAATATTTTGAGATGTCAAGTTATTAAAATGTTTTAAAATTTGTTCTAGATACATTATTTTATATTATTTGATCTCGTGCTTTTAATTAAATGGTATCATCGCACAGTTTATATATACTTGATATTGCTCATATGCGAACTAAGTAATCAAAGACATCAATGCTTATAGTACAAACGTGAGTTTGTTATTAACATTGTAACAAATTTGAAGCCAAGAAACAATTGATTAATTAGGTCAGCATCGATTCGCCTGGGGAAATTGTCGATATCCAATTGCATGTAAAGAGACCCAAATTCCAGACAATCCGGCGTGCAATTCGGATTTGCCGGGAGGCATGGAATCCAAATTTATGCTGGAGCACCGCGAGATTTTCATCCTGCTACGAAACGACGAAGCAACGACGAGCATTTCATGAATCGATCATTGATAATCATGTCTCATACAATGCAGAGTAATTGAAGGATCTCAAAACAAAGGACCCAAGATATTCTACGCTCAGTTCCTTACAATCGTAAATTTATCGTACAGTTGATCAAATTCCATTTACAGATCATGTATATGCCATTCAATTATTAATATCTAATTTATAATCGACAATACGTATACGGAAATTTTATCGTCATGATATGTTTGTGAAATTTAACGAACGTATAATACTGAACGAAATGTTTGTTCAGAATTTTTAATGACGTTAAAAAAATTGAAATTCCTGTTTTCAATTAATTTTTCAATTTTCTCGAGCTCAGTTCCGTTTTAACAACAATGTTCGTTTAATAAACTTCCATTTTTCTCTGAACATAATCTACCTCTTTTCGTCACACGAGCTTTCTGTCAAATTGAACCCTTAGTGTTTTATATCAGTCATAAATGAATCCAGCGCACTTGATCGCTGAGTGACTATGCCATCCAAATTCACTCACTTTGCCCACTAAAACTTTATTCCCAGCCATCTTTTATGCCTGAAAATACATTGACATAGGAATTTATCAGGGTTATCGTGGAACGAACGAAAAATGTAACTTTCGATCAAGCCGGCGGTTATTCGTTTCATTTAGAATACCCCCTCGACCGTACATTATCCCTGGATATTTCTTGACCGCCATGTTTTCACATTTCAAATCCACTTCTTCTTCTTCTTCTTCTTCTTCTTCTTTTTCATTTTCATTTTCTCTCCCCTCTCCTGACCTCTTTCTTTTCCATTTCCTATCGTCGTTTCATAAGTTTTGACAATGCGACTCTTAGTCTCGAACGATCTATTCTTTGTTCGCCGCTCGACGAACAAAGCTTTTGTTATAACTCTGAATTTTAGCAAAATCAGATGCTTTTTAGCAATCAGACGCGACTGACAACGCTATGACTAATCAAACAATAGGTCTACCGTTGAAAGCTTCCGTTAATTATACAATCCGTCGCAAGTACAATATAAGGAATTGAGTTCTAGCATGTGAATTGTCTTGAATCTTTGTATTCTAATTTGCTATTAAAAATCAATGACTTCATAACAAATATTTTACTCGGATAATGTTAATGCTAATTCTGTGGTAAATCGTTTTACGGACCAAACTGTCGTACGGTATACAATGTAACAGCAAAAATTGACGCTATCACTCTAAGATAATTTCCTCCCGGTGAATGGATCATTACCAGAACGAATTGAAATTTTTGTTCCTTTGTGTTTATAAAACATGATATCGTCGGTTATTTCTATCTTGATTGTCGTACATTACCGTCGATTCAGGCCGAAATTTGATCACAATGTATTTGGTTTCGACACTTGTTGATTTATGAAAACTTAGGTATTGTCAGTGCCGTATATTGAAAATAAAAGGATCGTCGAATGACAGCACTCGACACTCGAAATAACATTGTCACAAAGTATCAGTGAGTTTGGCGGATGTTCCGTAGGTGCTTCAGTGACTTTTCGAGGCGATAAAAAGAAACATAAGTCTGTGTTACCATTTCAACGGGATCGTGCATGGCAGTGTCAGTTCGTAAAATGAAAAACGGAAAATTGAATCGCAGGCATTACTCCGCCGATAGTGCGCCATACCATACGGGATCCGATAAAAATATATCCAACAAAATGTATCATCTTTCTCGATGTCTTTTAAATCATTTAATGACAAAACTTTACGACCGTTGGATTTTTCTTTTTCTCGTTTAATGTCTTTACACGCCGCTTGTCAACGAAAGAAAACTATCATTCTTATTGACAGTACAAAAAACTAATTTTCGTGAAGCAGCTCTTTCTTACGACGAGAGCTTGGCAAAGTGGCGTATTTTTCCCCCTCGGCGAGGACAATCGTACAAGTTGGCGCCGAGTTGCAGCAGGTGCGCGAGTTTGTCAGCGAGAGGGCTGTCGAAAGTTCGCTGCAGACTGAATGGTCTAAATTTTATCAAGTTCAAGAGATACGTCAAAGGCAGGAAGTAATTCATAGCCCCCCTTCTTGTCGTAAAACAAAGGCTATGGAACAGCCCGACAAAATCCAGACGTTGAAAATGGCGCCTCTGATAAAGCACTCACTTCCGCTGATATACAATGCATAAGTTGCAGCTTGTGCAAACATACTAGATTGCACGCGGTTTGCCGCTAGACACGCTTAGTTGTTGATTAGAAGTGTTTCGGCTGTTGCACGTAATATAATCGTGGGACTAAGCAACCATCTCGAGGTAACGAACCTCTTAGACATTATCTATCAAGTTTCTCATGAATTACCAGATAGCCAATCTTCCACGACGTTCAATTAATTACACCGAAATCACGATTCCGAAACAGTTCTTGGAAAATCCCCTTTCGACGAAATACTAATTTCTAAGACGTCAATGGATGAAACTGGACAAAAAACGTCGCCGGCAAAAAAGAAAGAAAAGAACAAAAATTTGTCGACATTAAAAGAGTTAGTAAAATGTTCGAGATAACTGTCCTCTTATTTATTTCGACGATGTTAATAATTTCGTAAACGCTTTACAGACGAATTCGCGGACATTTACTTATCGTAGTTTAATGCGAGGAATCCGGACAATCGTCTAAATTCCCGCGCTAACGATTTTCCAGCCGAAAGAATAGGCGAAAGCGCTGCACGGGTTCAAGTCAATAGATTTCGTTGAAGGATGGATCATCCTGGCTTCGTCTTTAAGACCTGGCTTACTTCCAATTCAGAATTACTTGGGAACACAGGGTGCGCTAACAAGTAACCAAACCGCCATTTATCCCCGCTCGAAATATTTACTTTGAAACTGTTTAAGAAATAAGCTGTCGCAGTGAGCGATCTCTCATTTCCTTACGTAGTTCCATGTTCTCGTGCACTTTCGCGAAGGTGAAGGAAAATCAATGCTGTATATAAAATTAAACAGCACTGCATTTTCATTCATTTACATCCGAATATGTAGTTTCTATTACATATACATACATTTTTTTACATACACTATTATTTTTGTAGATTTTTAACAAAGAGTTTCTAGAAGTTTGATGGAAATATTTTCCTTCCTTTTTAAATGAACAAAAGTAGAAATTGAAACTAGTTTTCGACCGGACACCGGTCGATTCTCTAGTCACCGTCTATTTGGTAAATGAGAGATAGGGAAAACTAGGTAAATTTCTACTCGATAATTTATGTTTGATTCTGAGGCGATATTCATATAACGGTGACCTATTATCAAAGGATATCGGTACGGTTTAAAGCCTTGTTTTGGTACCGCATAACGATTGATTTACGGTCCTAATCTGTCCAGCGCAGCCTGACTATTTCAAGCAATCTAATCAGGCGTTCGACCTTGTTCCAGCACTTCCGCCATACATTACACGTTCTTAATCCGACGAATCGGTGTATTAATTAATTACTTTTATAGCGTTATTTCAATATTGATAGAACCTAGTAATTCAAAATAGTTAAAAACCAACCACGTAGTTCGAACTCTGTTCGATCTACTTCCCTTAATTTTGGACTTCGTATGCAAGCTTTGTAATGAAGATGAGTAAAATCACTTGCAAATTTAAATAACAATTACCATCAAATTACAAAACTTAATCACGCGACTTAGGGGGGATCTAATGTTATCAAACCTCAAACAAAAAACTTTTTCTTCTTATTTCGTATAATAGCTCTCGAGAAAATGCTTGCTTAATGGGAAATGTTAGAAATAGTTAAATTGCAAATTTTGTTAAGCCCCTATTACAAGAAACTTTCTTCCTCAATAAAAATCGTTAATAGAGACATAGTGGAAAACTGTGTGCGAAGAATGACTGTTTCAGTATTCGTACGTAGTTTTTTCTATTTAATAAAATTGTCACCAGTACGTGGACTGTATAAGCGGCAATATGATCAGTTCATTAATCTTTGTTGCAGGCAACGTTTTTGTGATAGCTGCAATTCTGATAGAGCGCAATCTACAAAGCGTAGCCAACTATTTAATTCTATCTCTGGCCTTTGCGGATCTCCTCGTAGCATGCCTTGTTATGCCTTTGGGTAAGAATTATATAGATAAATTGAATTTTTTTTTCTCTCTCAGGTGTTCATTATTCATATAACTTTAACGATACATAATTTATATGACAAAAAGATATTGAATTAAATTAATAAAAAAAATGATTGTTTTCTTTTTCTTCACACATATCTAAAAAAAAGATAATATTTTCTAAATCTCATAAAGTAAAAATAGTTAGTCGTATCCAAAAGTTGACACGAAAGATATTTCACTCAATAAGAAACAGTATTCTGCGTTTCATACTGAGACAGCAGATTCTCATCTTAATATCTATAAAACTAAAGTGTTTTTCAAAGGAAACGGTGATTTTAGTTGAGCATTGTTGGCAGGAGCCGTGTACGAGGTATCTCACGAATGGGTACTTGGTCCGGAATTATGCGACATGTGGACCAGCAGCGATGTTCTATGTTGTACAGCTTCCATACTGCACCTCGTAGCCATCGCTCTAGACAGGTCAGTGGACGCAAAACAACCAACTGAACGTTCAATGTACAATAATTTATCATATTTGTTCTTCGTAATTATCTTAAAAGTTTTCATTATGGTACACAGTAAAAACGAGTGTCTTCAAAGTATGTTTTGAAACGATTTGTCAGACATTATTGTAGAGGAAAAAAGAGGTTACGAAAGAACTCCTAACATGTGTGACAAATTGTCTTAATAGCTCAAAAAGTATCTGACTTTTTCAAAAAATTTTTTCACCTAAGATACATTGAGTGTCCTGACGTTCGCTTTTCAAAACCATCTTTTTCTAGCGCATAAGTATCTATACCCCTGACATATATCCCTCTTTCATGATGCAATAATTACTTAAAAAATTGTTGTATAAAAAAAAATAAATAAATAAATAAAAACTGAATACAAATTTTATACCTTGAAAAGTAAATTCTTCTTTATATATTTGTCGAGAAGTAAATAAACTGCTGGGCTTCAGAATGAACTTCAGAATGCATTATGTCTGACGCTTTACTTAAGTGGAAATTTGCAGAAGTGACATAAAAGAAAAATCCATTAAAAAAGCTTTTTCACGAAAGTTTCTTACAGTATTTTATTGGACAGCAATTAATGTAGGGTAAGAAATCTTTTTTTGAGAAATCGGTTTAATTCTCTTCAAGAATAGCCATTCGGGGTAATATATCGAGTGCACTCTGTCGTTTAGATTTTTACGACTCTCGTATCAAAATCGAGAACGAAATTTAAAAAATATCTCTTTGGAATACATTAACCGATTCACTCGCAATCGTCTCGCATCGTCTTGGCGTGAATACCGCGAAGTGTTTTTCCATTATTGATAGTGTGGGTGAACTTAATGCGTTTAAAATTAATGGGACACGAAATCGGTTAACTCGTTGCAAAATAAAATTTTCGTCACTATCTGATCATTTTCCTGAAAGTTTAACTTTGAAATGCGATAGGAAAACAAACGCTTAATAAAACATAATGATGTATTTCATGTAACAAAAGCACAGCGCATACATATAAACATGCATTTAAACCAAACTTGCAATAAATTCATGAATTTGTAATATTGTTGCAGTAAACGCGTTTGTCATGTCAGAAACATTATCATTATTATTATTATGGCCTTCGTTATCATAATATAGCAAAGGATTTTGTCGACAGATAAGACTTGCAAATGAAACAATGTAACCAGACGGTTAATGTATTTTTCAAGGCCTTTTTTCATGCGTCTTCTTCCAAGGAAACGCTATAAAGCATAAACGAACAAACGAGGCATAATATTTGATTTTAACTAAACTCTAAAAGCAACACAGTTTGATACAAATAAAACTTACTTGCATCAACTGAGTTATTTTTTGATTATAAGTTTGTAATGTTTGGCCTTTTAATGTAGGGCCCTGTAGGGCTAATGCGTAGATCCTTACTAAGATTTTTCATTTTCTATTTAGGTATCGACCATAAAGCAAGCTTAACTGTAATGTTTGACGTTTTACTTCTGATTATTGTTGAATGCTGCATAGATTGGATCCAGAGAATTAAACTTGAGGCAAATTGAAATACTGCAACAAATTATGCGCATTTGTTTACAATTGAGAAGGACGATAAATTATTTGACGCGAACAATGGGATATTAATTAATTTTGTATAATTCGTTCGTACGATTTGCCTATAGTTTGACGCCATGTAATTAAAATGTCACGATCAGTGGTACGTTTGAAAGCGGAGTGACAAAACATTTCGTTGTGCAAACAAAACTCTTCCCTCAACGTGACACAAAACAAATTTGATCTTTGTCAGATTGTGTAATTGTTATTTAAGCGAATTCATATAAATCACACATTCGGCGGTAAACCAGCAGTCGTTTCGCGTCACGAACAATTTGGCGCTGCACCAAGCCCCATTTTTCCAATTACCGACTGATTTATGGATTATATCGTCGTAGCATTATTTCGTGCTTGACTCATTAATCTTGCATGCATTGACAAGGAACGCATCATCGGACTAAACCGGTGACGTGCAAATCGGCCAATAGACTTTACGACGGATATTTTGATATTATCGCATTAATCACAAAGCCTTTGTCACGCTACGTGTCATCGCTATAACTCTTAAGACGTTAAGCTGCCATGGTTTCAGAACGTTGGCTGAAAATTTTACTGTCGCGAGCGAAAGAAAATAGAAAATAGAAAATTTCATTCATGACTTATTTATTAACTGATCAAATCAAATTCTAGCCAAAATTGTCGAGAAACAAAATTTGATACGAAGAATGAACGACGCGATTTAAATATTTCATAAATACGAAAATCTGCATGAAAATGATCTTCCCTTTAGGGATTTTATGTTAAAGGGAAACAAGATATAAGTTATCTATTTTAGCCCAGCAGTTAGTAAAAGTCAAAGCAATATACCTGATAGGAAACTGGAAGTTTGTTAAATTTATGATTTCGTTGAAGAACGTGTGAGAATAACACGAATATTGCATTTTGTTTTGTCCCAATAAAAATAACAGTTAATACGAGTGACGTTAAACGCGAGCTTTTTGAAGACCTCTGAATTATTCAGCGGAATGATAGGTCAAGTTACTAATATAATTAAAAAGAAGTTACAATTATTGGGAAATGATTTAATTCTGCAATTGTTAAATTAAACTCCGCTGGCTCTTATTTCGCATGACTCGATTGACTTAGCTTTAATTGGCATGAATAAACATTTCTCTTAATAACGACATTACGAGCAGCAAAAATACCCTAATGATAACTGAATGTAATGCTTGAGATGGCAGAAATTTTATTCTGCCGCTTGATAAAAAATTAATTGAAAAAGTTGCAGTTTAATTAGCGAAATAAAAAATGTAACGGTGGCTATTAAAATATTACGTTCAAAATTAAAAATGAGAATCAGAATTTCATTGTTACAAACTGAACCTTTTTAACAGCGAAGTCGCACTTTATTATTATATATTTAAATTTCGTGTATTTTCTATTATTATATTCTGAGTTTAATCAACTTTTAGTTAAAACGTTTCATTTTTATGACTCTGTTTCAATGCAGAATTAATGTTTTTAATATATAATTTGCAAATAATTAAATATTCACTGTAAATCTTGCTCTTGTTACATGCTAATTAATAAAGTACATAAAATTTAATAAAGAGAAATGAAATTATTTAAAATACATGTTTTCTTTTATGTAGAGCAAAAATATATTAGCGAAACATGACGAATAATTTTAAATAAACCGTATGCTGTAAGTTTCTTTAAAATCCATTTACTTTTCATTTATAATTCCCATTTGCGTCGTATTATTACTTATAATATTATTTTAATGGACTAAACTTTTGTCATGAAAATGTGGCTATTGACTAATGAATAGTGTCGTAAATTAATAATTACTGTGCTGTCTCTTGTATCTAATAGACAGGCTTGTTTGTTGTAGGTACTGGGCCGTTACGAAAATCGATTACATACATCACAGAACAAAACACAGAATCGTCGTAATGATCATCATCGTCTGGTTGGTCGCTTTTCTCGTTTGTATCGCTCCGTTGCTTGGTTGGAAAGATCCGCAGTGGGAGAAGCGGGTTGTAGATGACAAATCCTGTCTCGTCAGCCAGGATATCGGTTATCAGGTAATCCGCAAGATGCCTTTCAATCTGCAAATCGGACTTTCCAGAGCACCTCTTGTTTGTGTTCCTCTATTTATTTGCCTGTATTCAACCTGATATTTTCTACCGAATCCAATATGTTCTTCAGAAAGTACCAACACTCGCAAATACACAACTTTCATGTACGACGACAAATTCGATTACGCATAAACTGAATTAAATTTAGTTATATTTTCAGCAACTTTCAAATCACGTTTATTTATTTACTTTCATATTTGTACATTCGTTGTATACCCTCTAGCAAATATTGGATCGAGTTTTGACTCTTTTTTTTTGTAGTCAATTCAACGTGATGTCTGTTGTGGGCAAAATTCAACTGACTATAAATAGAAAGTGCAATAAATAGTTCGAGACCTTTGAAATAATCCTTCGTTATCGTTCGTAATAAATCTTGAATTCAAGTACCTGACCAAAAATTGTTAGCGCTAAGCATCGTAGAAAATTTGTCAAGCGTTAAACTTATTAAGTAGCCGCAGAAAATTATAAACTGTTCTCTCGATATTTCGTGCACTGCTGCAACCGCGATTAACGCAACGCAATTTCAATGAGCATAAACACAAATGGAGCGACATAAAACCAGGAATATCCGACAGCTTATTAACAATAAATTTCCTCGAAATCGTTTGACGGCTAAGTATATATATATATATATACATGCGAGAATTTAATAAAGGGGATGTGTTTTTTACCTTAACTCCAATCGTTAAAAGTTAAATACATACGTTAGATAAATAATCTTAATACAATCTAATCAGTCTCACTGGTATGTGTTACGAAATTTAGTGCACGACATTAAAAGCAAGAAAACCTATAACGAAGATTAAAAAAGAAAACTTTATAATAATAAATATTCATATCTGTTGTCAATGTCAGGAAATTAAGTGATTTATGGATTGGCTGGGCAATCGAAAGGAAGAAGAAAAGCATACCATGAAATGACTTAAATGACTTATGGCTTAATACCGGTATAAACACAGAAGGATAATCATGAATTATGAACAGTCATAATTTCACCTGCTGAATTGCAATCGGGTGTTGGTCATTTCCTATCGCTTTTACACCTTTAGCTTTCACGTCAAACAGAATTCGCACCATTAGAAAATTTAGTTTAACACAGAAATGTATCACGAAACATCACGTCGCGTAAGCATTCAATTAATATCGAATTAAATTTAATGATTGAAATTTCTTTGCAGATATTTGCAACAATATTTTCATTTTATTTGCCACTTATTGTAATACTTATCCTTTATTGGAGGATATATCAAGCGGCTCGAAAGCGCATTCGTAGAAGACCAGGACAGCTTGCAAGTACCCAAGGTGAAAAAAGAAGCAATGTGCAATTTTGCTTAAATAATAAAATTGAACAAATTTTACTCGCTCTTTTATTTAACAGTATAAATAATTTACATTTTGTAAAGCTTTACAATTAGAAAGTTTTACAATTGAACTTTTTTTTTTTTTTTTTTTTTTTCTGAAATCGTCTCATTTATAAATTGAGATACAAACTGATGTTTGGAAAAGTATGCGATTGTCCTTTGTGAGTAAAATGTTCTCAGACTGTGTTTAATGAAATGGTTAACTAAATTGTCAAATGAATTAATAGGCACGATGCAAACAATGGGACCACCAAAACCGATAGGAAGTAGTCATGCTGTTGGAGGGGCCTTAGCACAAGCTCAGGCTTCTGGTGGTATCGCCGCTGTAGTGGTTGCCGTTATTGGGCGACCACTACCAACAGTATCAGGTAAGGAAAAATCGATATTTCGTTAGCTAACAACGAAACCTTATAGCTCCCAAATTATTTTCTATCGATGGAATTGTTTTTCGAAACAACTGTAAATGATTTAAATTACTTGAAATGCTCTTCAATTTGTTACGTATTGAAAAAAAAAAAAAGTTGGATTAAAGATTGTTTCGCAATCAAAAATGTTCGGAGACAGTTTCTAATTGAAATGAAATTCAAGTGTCTCTGTGTACTCACGACTTTAAATTCCTACAGGAATTCAGAAGTAACTTGAGCTTTTTCATATTTAATAAATAAAATGTAAAATTTACGAATGTTTGGCAATGGAAAATGTTGAAATACAGTTTCTTAGTGAAATTGAAATGTCTCTGTGCAGTGAAAAGTTCAAATTTCTCGAAAGATTCGGAAAAAAACTTGGAAAATATGATAAATTGTTTTTCGAGTAAATTTAATGAACGTTTGCATTAAAGTGAACGTCTTCATATTCTTTTAATTATTTCAAAAGAAATTTTAATAGATATTCAATAACAAAACAATTAAGGAGTGATATTTTAATCAACGTTGTTTTATAGTTTCATCCATAACGACGGAACGTGTAATGCAAAGTATTACACTGCAATGAAAAACCATTAATTTTTTATTTAACGGTTCATTGTGAAATGTGACATTATTAATAAACCTCGGAATATAAAGTTTACGGTGCTCTCGGAAACTGTGCAAAACAGTAAATACAAGGCTCAAAAGATTATTAAATTTTTGTACTCAAATGTTTTTCGAATTATTTGAAATACAATTGATTATGCGAGATCGTAAAGATTATAAAGCCATCAATCTGATTGTTTGGTGATTGAGCTTAATGGAACGTTATAAATTATTCGCGAACCATTTACTGGAAAATTAATTTCCGAGGCAATGAAAACATATTTTTTTTTTTTTTTTTATTTTTTTTGGAGATAATGAAATCAAATGTTTGCTCTCTGTCTCGCAGAAACGACGACGGCGTTCACGACAGTAAGCTCAACAAATACGTCGCCGGAAAAAACGTCGTACCACAACGATCTGGATCCAGATCCACCGACTCTGGACGCCTCACCGCGTCCCGTCGTAGCGCGTAAGAAAAAAATAGCCGCCGAGTCTAAACGAGAGAGAAAGGCGGCAAAGACACTAGCCATTATTACGGGCGCCTTCGTCGTCTGTTGGCTCCCGTTTTTCGTAATCGCTATCTTACTTCCAATATGTCATAATCGCAATATTAACTGCAACATCAACGAGTACCTGATAGCTTTCTTCCAATGGTTGGGGTAGGTTTTTCTTAAATATATTTTAGAACACTTGAAATTTACAATTTTAAACAAATAAAAAATACACGTTATTATTTTGTGATATTTATTATATCGATAAAACAGCTTTGTTCATTTATTGACTTTTTAATACGTCTAGTTATATTTTTGTTGTTGTATGAAACCAAATTTTTCGTAACAGTTTCGCATAATTTTAATGAGATTACTCGTTCGTAATAATTGACCTAGTTTAGTTTTTAATAATTTTAAGAAGTATGCAAAATGAGTGCGGTCATAAAATGTTTTAATGTCCTAAAGTTTGGAATTTAATAAAACAAAATACTTGAAAAGTATATAATATTTAATGTTTGTGTAGTATTCGTATTTAATAGACGTCAAGTACAGCTCGGTAGAATATCGGCTTTCTTTAGTATTGGATTATTGGGAAAAGCTACGCCATAATGGAATTTCTTGTGCTGATGTGCGATGTAATGGAAATTTTTATTGCACTAACAAAAGGCGCCCCTGGCAACGAAAAGTTGCATATATGTTGGTATATGTGCGTGTAAGACTTGTACATGGATTTCTCCAAAGCCATCTTGAACATAGGCCACTACCAAATTAGCATATTTCTATTTTGCATACTTAACACAGCTACATTTCTAATTGGCTACGTACATGATTAAGGAAACGTTTGAATAAATCATGATCTAATATTGAAATATCTCGTTTACGCTTGAATTTCAGAGATTGCGATGTCCAACATCAGCTTCAGTAATCATTTTTGCATGAAATGTTTTAAACATTTTCAAACAATCGATTATAAAATACCTTTATTTCAATTTAATAATGCTTTTAAAAATTTCAGTTTTAATTCCACCTGCAACTTATACCGATGTTTATTTAAATTGTAGAAAACTTAATTAAAAGGAAATGATTTTTATGGTCGGCTTTTACGAACAATATTTGAGTTGAATTTTATTGATTGATTTCAATCCTTATCTTTCAATGCCTTTTTTATTCCATGCGTTAAACATTTTAATAAAAATTGATTACTTTTGAATTGAATGGATTCCATGAGTATTTCACATAGCTTATCATTGACAATAATAAATCAATATCGACTTTTTTATAAAATCAATCCTTACCTTTGCACAGTAAGCATAAAATTTAACGATGTTATAGGTATCTAAATTCAACCCTCAATCCAGCCATCTACACCGTTTTCTCACCTGAATTCAGGAACGCTTTCAAGAAACTATTGTGCAGACGCAAACGAAGCGTCGGTAGAAGATTGGGTATTCGACATTACATGTAGGAATGGGTTTAGGGTGGATGTTACGTCTTTGACACTGTCTGAATCATGCCCACTTTTAACAGAAATCGAAAGAAATCGGCCACTTTCATCAATCTTTCACGATCAATTCAATTACAGTGTTTATGCTAATAGGATAAAATGTAAGTTCCTTACCGTGGATTAAAGGAACGTCTCTAAATTCATTCGGAACGTTTCCAGTTAGCACAACTGTTGATTTAAGTTAAATTATTTCGCTCGAATAAAAAATGGGCTGCAGACTATTTTGTACTCTATGCCCCAAAGTGATTTTTTTCACGTCTATTTTACAGGCCTAAATTCACTTATTTCACCTAAACAGACACTAAAAAAATCACGATTTCTGTCAATCTCAACGTTACATCCTGATCCTTTTTTTTTTTTTTTAACTAATATTCGAGGGCAAGGAGTACAAACAGTATCGGGCGTATCAAGAGTTAAAAGCAACTGATGCTCGTCCGAGTTACTTCAACTGCTAACTTTAGCGCCCTAGATTCATAATATACTATTTCGAATTACGTTTTGCAGAACAATGTTAATCACTGAATATCAAATATGAGTCAATCAAAGAACCTGTTCAATTACTTTGGTCTCTACAATTTATAAATCGATGTACAGATCTTAAAAGTATTTCAATTTAAATGATCGAATCTCCTTTCATAGTCTTCTGCCAGTTATTTTTCTGTGATTTATAATTAAGAGTTGAGAAGGCTGATCTGAAAATTTATATTTATCCATTAAAACTGAATCATTAATTTATAATAACTGGTTAAAACTAATATACACTGTTTATTTTATGATATAGCGTTCTCAATGTAATAATATGTGATTCCTGTTTGACCGGTGTTGTAATTGCGTAGACATAACGATAGTTGCGTCGTTTAATTTCCTACTCCCTAAAAAATCCAGCGATAGTTAATACCACGAATTTATTCTATATCTTTATTATCATTTTTTGTAATAGCATTTGGGTATAAGAGTCGACAGCGCGGTCTTAGAGACTCAATGAATCTGGTAGCTATCCACCCTAGGCATTTGGCAAACAATTACAAATTGATTGAAAAAAAAAAAGAAAAAAAAACTACAAGTATCACGCCGGTAGGTTGTGAACGTGTGAATCACACAACTGATGTGATTACACTTCTCGTACTCTATAACAAAATTTCTTGTAAAAATTTACGAACCCCGTAACACTTTTTCTATACCTCATTTTTTTTCAATTTCGTCGCCTTATACCGTATATTTAATATAGGAAGTTATTTCCTTGCAATAACTTCAATCCGCATGACGGATTGAAGTTCATTTTTCTGAAATGTATGAATCGAAGGAATTTTAACTTCTCACTGTTTGCGCTGTATACAGAAATTAAACAAAAATATTATAGGAGTAATGATGTTAAAAAATTACGTGAACAGTATGAGGTTTATTTCCAATATACAGCAGAAGAAAAACCAATCAAAAAAAGAAGAGTTGAAGATGCAAAGAAAAATAAATATAACGGGATGACGTGGATGCGTTTATTTAAAAATACCGAAAAAATTAAAAATATAATTTTATTGTAAAAACAATACCTTTTCTAAATGAAGAAGATTGCGAAATAATTTTAAGGGTAATAATCGTGATTATTACACTGATGCGATAAACTTTTCATTAACAAATGCATTGATAGTTATTGCAAGAAATAATTATCCATTTGTACCACGTTGGTTTAAATTAAACTGATCAATATGTAAAATAATATGAATTATTTGTTGAAGAGATAAAACAAACATGGATATATGTAAGATATATGTGGGTTACTGTAAACCATTCTACTTTTCTAAGGTGAATAATATTAGATATCTGTTACGAATACATTACCTGCATAACAAAATTAAAAGAACATTGTTTAAACTTCGTTTCGATTTTTGTCAAACGAGTATATTAACTACCTCTCTAGCACGTATAGTTAATTTTGCATTGAATAATTTGGAATAAAATTTATTTCAAAAAAAGTGACCACGCGATATTCTTATATTATCATGGAAGAATATCATCAAGTAATTAAGTTAATTTTATGGAAAATAAATAATATATATAATATTGTGAATTATATCATACTGTAATACAAAATACACTAAATGTACAAGAGAGATTGACGTATCCAGCGATAAATCACTACAGATTAACTCATTATCTGTACAAACGTTCGGAAACTTAGCAAATTCTATTTGTAAGTATGATGATGGAAAGTGACATGGCTATCCAAAGACAGCAACGTTATCGTTCTGTCCTCTTCGTTTGTTGTTCCGCCTATCGCAAGGGAGGCCAATGGTACAGACAATGAGTTAAACGGCATAGATTAAACACCATAGATTTAACATATTTTCTACAAATCCAAAAACAAGTCTGTTTCAACTTTAGACTGCTATTTATGAATATTTAAGTACATTTTTATATTAAAATTTTATACATTTTTCTAAAAGCGTATTTATTGAAATTTGTTATCATTCCAGATTTCAATAAGCAAAATTCGATTTTTCACTGAATACTCATTTCACAAAGTTGCGAGCACATTAATTTTAATTCTCTGTACGATATTATTCGCGGAGGAAGCTGTTAAATTTCATATTAATTAATTATTCCAACGAAAAATGTTACCTTTATTAATTCTGACTTACAAACTCTAATTAAAAGGATACTGAAATTTATTAAAAATAATTAATTTTTACTCTTTTTCTTGAGTCAATAATAATTTGTTTGTGAAACTTTACTAAAAGGATATACTATCGGTCTTTTTCAAATTTCTCGCACAATGTGACTAAGCTTTGGATCAATTAAACGCAAAATGGTTTGAGAAATCATAGATCCAAGAGAGTTTAATAAATGTTATTAACGAATCGAATGGATATTCGATGGATCATTTATGCACTCACGAAAGGAAGGAGTTTATTGAATCGAATTAAAAACTGGAACTGATTTTAAAAAGTTTTGCCTGATTTTTGTCTGAGAAGAAAAAAAAAAAAAAAGAAGGGTGGATGAGATTAAAGGTAAAAGTTGTATTAAGAAATGAATCCAGATTTTCACCTTAGCGCCTTCTTTGCGCCGTTCTTATTATCGCTCGGACTATTTTAGCGCCTTCGTCCTTTGGTGTCTTTTCACTTTATCACCTTCAAAAGTCAACTTTCCTTACGGAAACTATTAAACTTTTGGCAAGAATTGTTGAGGAAATAGAACTGTTCAAACAATTGGGTCAAACAACTTAGTTCCTGAATTTACCAACATTTGTTTTATGCAAATTTGTCAAATTCTATGTATGTTAAATTAAACAGATTTTGTTGGAAAACATTTTTCGAGATATGTAAAAAAATCTTTTATCTTTATATCACGTATATTCGAAAATACATGAACATGGTTACGCAAGAGCTTTCGTATTTGAATTTTAGTAATTCGTTAGGCACATATTGGAAATGCAAGCAAGTGTAATATTTGCCAATTACGTAGTTAGCAGCAAACACTTAGGATGTAACTCGATACTGCACTTGAACATTCTATAAAAAAAATTGTAGTGCCGAGCAATAATAAGAACGTACGCGTGAACGCAATTTCTTTGGAATATAAATAAATATAAAGTATGTAATATATAGACGGATTAACTTATTCGCTGACAATTACGCCAAGAAAAACAATTGGTTGAATCAACTGAACACCAGTTGAACCACCCGAATTATTTCTCTCAGTGTACAAAAAAAAAAAAAATGGTCGGAAAAATGTAATATATCTAAAAATTATAATTACAATAGGACATACTTTAATTCATATGTATGATCGTATATGATACATTGGTAGTAAAAAGGTTAAAGGATAAATACATAAAAACATTTGCCTTTATACTTCTCCATGTCAAATCAAATTCTTCCTCGTTTTACTATAAAAACTACATTATCAAATGTTTAGCATTATATGCATGGTCTTATTAATGCCATACAATGAATTGGAATTGCGTAATTATTGATAATGAGGCTAACTTTATTGTCAGACATTTTGGCAGTCACTTTTTTCAGACAGTAATTATTCAAGATTCGTTCATTTATTTTTCTAAGGATAATTATAAAGTATAAGTCCAAGTTAATTCGAGCAAAATAAGAATGAGAAATGAGATAAAAATACTCTGAAACCCCAATTCAATTTTATCAAAAGAATTGATAATGAATAGCTGTGGAAGAGCTGGTTTTAAAAGAGGAGGTGGAAAGTAATGTAATGGACAAAACGAATTCAAAATGAAATATTCCGCGAATCATAATACATTAGGGTCACGATTTCCGTTTTTAAAACCCCTGAAGCTTAAGAAGCAACAATCCGAAATATAAAGAAAAAAAGGCGGCATATAACAAACATATATCTATTTCGAGGAAAGCCTAACACACACGAGTACGGAACACACACGCAAAATAACATTTTTATACGATGAAAAAAAAAAAAAAAACGATCAATT
>JABFQA010000172.1:0-25046 GCA_022817065.1 Probaryconus sp. ZL-2020
TTTGATAGTATATACTTTCGAAAATTGATATTGTGACTATCGTATATCTTTGGTATATAATGAAAATAAAGACATCATTTTTTGTTGTAATTTATTGCAATGACGATGTACAATAATATAGAAAATGTATAAAATTATTAACCTTCTTTGTTCAACTTTTATTATAAATCTTATTAGAATGAATTAGCTTTAAGTAATAACAAATTTCATTTCGTAAATTAAGGATAATTAATTCAATTAGACCAGCCAACATAAAGTCGTATCAGGGTGTGGCTGATGAAACACTTGACTCGGAAGCAAAGATGACTGGGTGTGAAAATTATCGAATAAATCATATTCCCAAAAATGATATTCCTCAAATGAACATTATTCTTCATATTTCCTGAATATTTTATTATTTAATTTATGTTACAATTATTTTATTAATTTATTTTTCAGTTATATTATGATATAAATCATATTAAAATCAAATATTGCAATGAAAATTCATAATTTTATAAATTACAAATTTATAATTAACATTTTATATATCATCATGGGCGTATTTCACCGTCATTGCAAAAACTTTAAACACTTTTCTTCTTTGTCATGTCACTTTTTATGCTCTTCACCAACAGCTGGTGGTTATTATTACTTCTAAAGTTGAGTCTATATTTCAGAATAAAAGTTACATAAAGCAGTATTATTTTTAAAACAACGTGTATCTGTTACACGAGTTTATAAAAAAAAATTGTACTCGCTCGTGTTATTCTTTAATTTTTTTCCATAATAATAAAAATGCCATTGACTAAATTTTATATACATAATCATTTGCAATTAATTAGAATTCATTATGCCACTGGTTATAAAATTTAACACAGAATATTATACTAATGTCACAATTACAAAGTTCAATATATCTCAATAGTTTAAACTATGTTAGTCGATGCGACAACGTTGTATCGAATTTCCGTAACGATTTCAGACTGCTCCTTGTTGCACTTGACGACACTTCATGGAAACGCAAAGGTACACACAATGTTCAGTAATATATCAAATTGACAAAAGATTTTGGACAATGGCATTCAAAATTATTGAGTTTCCTGCAATTTATTGCACGTTATCAGATTATTTAAATACAAAGGATTCCGATTAAAACAATAACAATGGCATTACCGTTATATTGGAGAGATCTAAAATTTTTTCAAGTATGAAAAATTTATAAATACTTTTGCATTCTTAAGAGTGTTTTTATGAAACTTGATATTTTAAAATGTGTTGTTTGAATGAAGCTTTTCTTTTATCTTTAAATTTATTTAAACGCGTTACTGTACTAATATAGTAAAACTGAAAATATTAGGGAGGTAAATTACATTACCTCCCCTCCAGAGCTAACCCAGTCACCGAGACCACTCCGTCCGGGGAATCTCTGCTTTCTGAATTGACTCGTGTATCCAGAGTCCCCTTGTGCCGCCTTTTCCGCTGCTGCCAACCTGTCACAAAAATCAATGTTCTCGTTAACTTTTTCAATAGGAACTTGTATAAAATATTTTTTATAATAATTTATTCAATATATTTTTATTTTTACAGAGTAAATAACAGATAACTTTAACGTCAACTCCCAATATAAAATTATCCGACTGTGATTTTTATACGTAGCGCCTGGAACCGATGTGGGCCAAATAGGACGATGTTCCCCATGAGGCCCTGATCAATTTTTACAAGATATTTCAATACAATTATGTTACTAATAAAAAGAAAATCGATAATCGCAATAAACAAAATAATTAACTAAAATGAAAATAATAATTAATAAAAAGACTTTAACAATGTTATATTTTCATCTTAAATAAAACATTTCTCGCACTAGTTCACCGAAAAAAGAAAATCGATACGCCTGACTAATATGGGGGAATAAATTCAAACAAACGAGGGAAAATGAATGGAGATAAATGAGGGTTAACTATACGTTAAAAATGTCGACCTGTAAATGTAATAAAAGCGAGTATTATCCGTGGATGTAAAATCAATGCTAGAGATCGAACAGAGCTGCATTAGAATGAGCTTTTAATAGCTGAGCCAGAAGTGGAAATAATTAAGAGCATTAGGCGAGAGATACTTTTACCAACGTCCCTCCACATACCCACACGATTTCATGTGTCTTTGAAATCAAAATTTCTTACTCACGAATTGTCAATAAATTTTACTCATTATACATAAATTAAGTACATTTCTCATTTAATCGTTTACACTAATCTTTTATATGATTATAAAAGACACTTTAGCTTATTTTTCCTTCTGAATGAATTAATTTATAAATTTTGGTATTATCGACTTAATTGTGATAAATAAAAATGTATTCGCAGGTGGTGTTCACGAAACCTTCTTCTTCTTCTTACTACATATTTTACAATCGCATAGGCAAAGACTTTTTTCTCTCCCTGACAAGTAGTATGAACGCTTGCCAAATGTTCGTGTTACGAATGCATAAAATGTGTGGGAGTATATACAAAGTATGTTCACTGCTTCCACTTTTTATGCTCGCTTGTCTAATATAATATAAGATTACTTTTTTCCATTATATAATATATATATATAACGGTTTTATGCTTCATCGAATTTTGACATGTTTTGTCGTAGGTTGAAATATCTTTGAATCGATCAATCCATATGGACAGCAAAAGTCGAATCCTCGTGAATTAAGAAGGACGAAGAAAATACAGAAATTCAACGAGATTAATATCCTTGATCTCATACAATAGTCTTCAACAATAGGCCAAGAAAGTGAAAGCTTGGTAAAAGTATGCACTCAAAAATTCATCTAAAAATATTTTTGAATCAAATTGAAAGGTGACATAAAAAATTTTGAAATCGTTGAGATAAGGTTCCGTTAAATGAAAAGACCACACGAGATACATAAAGGACGAGCAAGAAAGCACCCTTCTAAGAATAATAAATTTTTTAATGCACTGAAAGAAAAGGTTATAAATCTTCTTCTAAGTCAGAATTACCATAAATTTAAGAAAAGTTTAGTCGTAAATTTCTTCCCGTGTGATATTGTGAATAAACGCGTACTTTATTTGCGAAATGAATCAGATAAGACTGATCGTTAGATCAGCATGCAATCAAATATGCTTTACACTTGAATTGCTAAATCAAAAACAACACATATAAAATACATACATTAATAAATCTCAATGACAATTCATAATAAAAGAAAAAAAAAACGTACAACAATAATTGTTGTTATTTGTTGAATTGAAGAGAATAATCATTTACGATTATTTACGATGATGCATTTATGATAACGTTGAATGAATATTCAATTATAACGATTATGGATTCACTTTAGCAAGCAACCTTTTGCAAAGCGATTATGAATTTTTTCCTGCTTAAAAGTAGACATTGGCCTTTTATCTGCTTGTTCCTCAGTAGAGTAACGATTACTTTGTCGGCGAAAAGAAGCCCCGATATAGGACATCACTGTCCCAGTTATTTTGCTTGGAAGCCAGCTATCATTCCAACAGAAGTCTGATCATTTTTGTTTTTTTCCCTACTTCTTCTTCTTCTTCTTCTTCTTCTTCTTTCCCTTCTTGTTCTTTATTTGTACGTAACGTCTCGTCGTACCTACTTCTAACATGAAAAAGGTATAGCTAAGACGCGATATAAATTTTACGAGTCTGGGAAAGCTTGAAAGGTATCTCTCCTTCTATAACAAAAATACATTATTCCTCTAACTTCCCTTTTATATTTATTATCTCTATTCCGTGCCTCTTACTTTTACTTCGATATATTTATGTCATTTGCAGAGTTTAAAAAAACAAGAATCAATTTTAGCAACTTTTATTTCACGAGTGCTCTCGCGTTTGTACACACTTTATTATATTCTTCCGTCGAGCGAAATTTAAAGTTGAAAGGGTTTTCTTTAAAGAGAGGAAGAACAGAAGAGATTTTATTGATATTCGATAAAGATTACGCGAGGAAGAAAAGTTTTCCCCGAGATTCCTTTGACATTGAATATTCATTACCGGACATATTTTGTAAAATATGAATAAGCAATAAATTTGTAAACTTTTTCAGAGTTCACGACGAGTTCAATCATACGAGCGAAATACATTAAGAACAATATACTTCGCAAAAAAGAAATAGATTTTTTTGCAAATATATTTTAGAAAGAAATTCTTCAAGAATTCAAGAATCCTCAACTTCGTCATCCCCATAGACGATGAATCCCTTAACAGTTCTTTTTTCTGCGCGCCTTCGGTCACGCCATGCCGGTCAACGATGTAAACGTACACCTCCTACATATGTATCCCGACTATCTAGGGACCTCATGACGTCATTTTAGCTCCATCTTGCCGTATGACGTCAAGCCCCGACGACAACGATGCCTGGCCTGCGTACGCCACTTTGTGGTGATTCACCTTGTATCAGTGCATCCGCTTCCCACCCCCGAGTCCACCGCCTCGCCACCTTCCCATTCTACGGATAGACGTGTTCCGTACATTGTATTAATGTACACGTTGCAGACAAAACATATTTCAAATACATTTCCCGGGAAAGCAAATGTTTGCAACATTTTCAATGATCACGTGAAACACGCAACTACAAGTCTCCATGTATCAGTTATATAGAAAAACCATAGTCATGGAATTTGTGAATAATTTTTTTTTTTTTTAATCAATACTTTTCTCAAAACAGAAATATTTGATTTTACAAAATACTTGTAAGATATATTTTTGACTACATTTGTGAATAAATGTGTTAATTTTGATGAGAACAATTCTTGTACGATATTTCATTTACTTATTTATGGCATTGTTTTATAAGAAATACTTTTTACTTCATTTTAATGTACGATAAAACAAAAAACAAAACAAGTTGTAATATTCAATTTCAGAAACCGAGGGAAAGATAAAACTGAATTTCATTAGGCTATAAATTTAGGACACTCTAACAAAGTTGCAACAGAAATCCCCTACATTGCACAAATAGTATCGCATTTCAGTCAGTGCAACTGAAATTTACAGTGACAAATCAATGATTTGTTGAAACAGAGAGGAGTTATCCTTTTCCAGTCCAACGATGTTGCTCCAAGTCATTCACTTTTCTCAAAGTTTTTTGATCAATATAAAGTGTGAAAGTTTTCATCTTTTCATTTCTTTTCTTGCCAATATAATAAAATAATAAGAAAAAAATATATATAAACTAATATCGAATAAATAAATAAAACAAGATGATAATAAAGAATGATTAAAATTTATGATATTTTCTTTAAATAAAGAAATTAATTTTCTTGACCCTAAAAATGAATTTTTTATTTTTTCCCAATTACAGTTAAAAGGGAAAACTTTAAATAAAATACACAAACCTTTTTAGAAAAGGTTGGCGTTCTGTTTTGAGCTACACCTTTATCGAACGAAAGAGAAAATTGTCGCGAGTGAACATTATATTCCTCAAATTGTTAATTATCAAAAATGAGATAACGTTAAAACTTTATAATTCCAACGTTTGAAACTTTAATCGTAACTGAATGATAAATTAATTGGTTAAAGCATACTTCGTACAACGTCTGCGTAAATTAAAGTTACGTCGAATTTGTCACACGTGTAATTCTCATAAAATTGCATTAACTCCAGCGGATCCAGGCTGGCTTCAACATTTCAGTTTAACATTTGTGCTTAATTTTTGCAACAGGTAGTTTCGCAGTGAAAACATTCTAAGCTCATACAATAAACAAAAAAAAAATCCTATTACCCGAAACATTTGTTTCAATGTTCAAATCGGTTCAGAAAATTTCAATGCAACCACAACTTTAACAAAATTAACAACAACAAAGAGAATTGAAAGGAAGAAAAATTCGCAACAATCGTCGACGAAACACAACGAGCAGAATTTCGCGAACACGTTTTCCCCTTGAAATTCAACTGAATTAACTAACAACCTAAAATTGAAAACTTTTGTAAAAAGAATTGTTCGAAAAATACATAAGCCGTGCTCTTGAAACTTTGTTCTTCCGGATAAAGTAAAAATTGAAAGCCGTTGTTGTGAATTTCCCGGCGCGCTATTCTTTCAAGGCGCAATCAATGAACCTTGTTCTACGCCCCAGTCCGACGAAAGGCCTTCGCCTTTACGTCGCTTTTACGAAAAGGCAAGGCAGTCAAAGCGCTATTCCGAGAAGAGAGAGATAGAGAGCGAGAGAGACAGAGAGACACAGACAAAGACAGAGCGACATAGAAACTCGACCAACCCCTTTTCGTCCTCATCAACGGTTTGTGTTGCTGTCAGAAATAAAGGAGCTATGGATAGCATGAATTACATCAGTGGTGACACATTTATGTAAATGAAATGCTACGTGTGTGATG
Organism: Probaryconus sp. ZL-2020; assembly: GCA_022817065.1. Classification (NCBI taxonomy): domain Eukaryota; kingdom Metazoa; phylum Arthropoda; class Insecta; order Hymenoptera; family Scelionidae; genus Probaryconus; species Probaryconus sp. ZL-2020. The sequence continues at coordinate 6,345 of JABFQA010000172.1, forward strand.
TTTCGCATATATCGTCGACATTTACGGATGCACTAGTGTCGTCGAGAGCGCAGTAACGGCTAGACGAAATTTAACTCTTCATCGGTCGAGGTAATATAAGTCTTACCTTAAAGCATCGTGTTTTCATTCTTGTTATTTCCAGTTTAAGAAATCACTTTTACTTTTCAAATCATACTTTAAGACTGTTTCTGTTTTACAAATAATTTTCATTTTAAGATGAAATTTTATAAAGATTCATTTGTATGTTTTACACAATTCAAATTGCGCTTGAAACATGGTAATTAAAAGTAAATAGTTTGTCTGAGCATTTTGTTTATTCTTCTTGACGTAAAATTTTGATTGTCGACTGACGAAAGGATTAACTGTGGGTCGGCTTTTTCAGACAGTTGAAACGACTGGGCGTTCTCAAGACTCTCGTCCGCGACCAACGACAAGCAGACTCGCTCGCTCTCACGATTCTGGAGGAGCTTCCGCAACAAGCGTACCTCGTTTTTCCAAAGAACGAAAACATGCAGAAATCAAGAGTCAGCAAATTTCGCGAATATTTATACAATTCTTCTTTTCTTTTTTTCTTATCTCATATTTTAGTCAGATATTTCTATCTCGAGTCCGTATATCAATGCCAACGTTAAATATTAAATATGTAAAATATGTAATATAATGTAAAGTTGATCTGGTTTATTGCAGCTATGTGCACCTTGGATTTCATGACTAAAAAAGAGAACATTTAATTTTAAATGCTTTTTAAAAACGTTTACTCGGTGTTTTTCAAATGCTTACATTCTACAAAAGATCTGTTACAAAAATTTGCATACAGTAAATTTTGCAAATTTTCCCAAGCCTCATAATATTTTTTGCGCAATATGTACAATTAAATATTAATTTTCTTTGTAGTGACAAAATCGTTGTTTGTTTTTTTCTTTAGGTGTAGGTATTATAAACGTTTAATGATTTTTGCATGTATTATTTTTGCTGTTTCCTATGAGCTTTGTGAGTTACGAACTAAGCTACCGCTGAAAGATAGCAACGAGAAGTTTGACGAGTGAAAGCAGTTCAAGGATTTCAAGTCCGATGTCGTAGAGCTGCATAAGATCAATCGAATGAAAAGCATTGATTTACGTGCGCTTAGCTTGACGAAAGTAATAAATATCGATATTGACAATTCGTTCGTAAGTTGTTAGTCAACTCTTTGTAACGTTGTTTATCCCTCTGATTAGTGTATATTCAATTTGAAGCCACACTCTACGTTAGTTGTCGCTTTATATTTAAGCGTGCTAATTATGTATTCATAACTGCACGAACACGTGAAAAGATCTATACATATACGAGAAAAGAATATTTAATAATTTTAAAAGAATATAGAACAGAAGAAATATACAGTTCAAAATTGTTCAAAAAACAAAGAGAGTTCAACAAATTTCTATTTTATTGACGAAAATGATATCAGAGATCAAGATAAATTTTATACGATTATAAACTCGTTTGATTATAAAACTAACAAAATTGGAATAAAAGTGCGCGCGGGAAACAGTGCACCAGAACGTTTTGCTGAGAAACGACAATTTTCGATTCCTTATTTTATTAGCAAAATCTAAAATTGAGAAGGAAAATATCCTTGTTAATAGTAAGGGATCATCCATATATTACGTAAGCATGTGCAAGTAAGAAACAAATATACTTTTTCATTTCCAAAACAAAGAAGTAAATATGAAAAAATCTTGCGTAATATATGAATGACCCCTAAGGTCAACTGTCTGACGAACAGTCTCAAATGTTTGCCAAACGGTAACAGCGAATTTCGGTCGGACGCCGGGCAGCCAAGAATCACCAACGTTTACATCAGGGAAGCATTGAAATTGTCTATTTTTTCTGTTTTTATTCTTTTGTCCATTAAATTTTCAGATCAAATTACGTCAAGATGTAAATATGCACTAAAAAGGTAAATTTACACTTTATTCATTGCGATGCTATTTTATTTCAAGTTACTTCTTTTTGCAAACAGTGAACAGTGCAAATTAAACGCTCGCTTATTGTCGGAACGTGTTTTAATTCACGAGACGGATCAACGAGACAAATTTATTTACATGGTTAAATTTATTGTTTTCATTAAAGTTCCGCGATAGCCCGCTAATCCACGGTTCGCGTTGCGAAAAGGACAAACGCGCTTTCTTCTGGAGGAAAGCTGCGCCAGATAAACGCGCTCTGCAACATCGGGACCAGGTCAAATTTAATTTGACAGAACTCTAAATCAAAAGTAAATTTCATCAACGCAGTCGATTTTGTCGCATCGGCGTTAATCGCTATAAAAACAATTTTCAGTAAGAACGTTTGATTTCTCTAAATTGATTTTTAAATATTAACAATTTTCTTTGAATTATTAAAACAATTGATCATGTTAATAAAGGTTAATTTTTATTTTAACTGTGTATTAAACATCTAAGAATAATAACATTCACTCGACGTTTTTAAAGTTTATGAAAATAGTGGATCAACACTGAAAACATGTTTGTAACAATTCAGTAGTTCAGGTCAATATTCAGTCAGCCAAATGTGTTTTCGTCAACATTGCATCACTGATCTAAGATAATTAACGTTTAATTAATGTTTTCGAAGTTTGTACATTACTAAATTAACATTAAGAAACGTTTTCATTGAAAATTCAGTAGTTCAAGTCAATATTCAGTCAGCCAATTGTATATTTGTTGATTGTGTATTACAAAACGTGTCCAATTTTTTATAAAACACTAAATAAATATTGTATAACATCTTCTCGATGCAAAATAACAAAAATGTCTGTTATCGAAAAATTTCGAATAGAATTAAAAAAAAATCTGAATGTGACAACTGGAAAATAATAATGTATATCTATAAATGGTTGAAACTGGATGCAACGTGAAATGAAATATAATCTGACGCTAACACTTTATTCATGATTATAACGTTACAATAACGTTTGTGGATCGTTAGCACGCCTACACGTTACGAAAATACCCTCAGAAAATAAGAAAAAATACCCTCAGAAATCAGCCCTTCTGAAGTTGCAGTGAATTTAAAACGTTGCGTACACATAATGGATTTTTAGATTACATTGAAACACTTCCGCGTAACATTTCATCATCATCACAGTGGAAAAGGAAACACGAGTAACTTTTAGTAACCAAATCTTAATGGTAAAATTATCCCCCAGAGTTTACTTTTACAAAAAGGCGAGCAGTCAAAAGTCATTACAAAAATATCTATAACAACAATAATAATGAACCTTCACCGAAGATCCAACTCATCTTGTTTAATGTCATCTGAAAAGAATCTTCAAAAATTGAAGTGTGTGCAAATCAACGCTTTCAATTTCTCTTCGTCCACCTGAAAAAAGGAGACCGACTCCCCCCCGAAATTTTGTCCAACATTGAAAGCGGCTATCCCGGTAGCGCAATACTTGGGCGGCACATTTGCGGAAATCGGGTCGGTTTCCAGGTGGGCGGCTACAAACACAGGCTCGACCGAGAGCACTCAGACACTCGGACCAAGCTCGTACGTGCACTTAAACTAGAAAACCCCTCTCACCCCGATCACGAATGTGTCGGTGCGATAAACGTAGGAGGCAGGGGCACGTTCTCATACAGTCATGCACGAGGGCAGTAAACGAGAGGGTGGTCAGCAGAGGTAGATTGCGCGCGCAGGTCTTACCTCTAAAGGGAGGCAGGGGCTGGTTGCGGCCATGTTCCTACATGCGTTCGAGCCTCTGCCCTGCTGGCGATCCTCGTGCAACGCCACCACTATTCAACGCCGTTGACTCTTGAAACACCATCAATGCCCAATATTTGACCGTCGAACAAAATTCCCGATGGTTACCCTTTTTTTGCCTTTTCTTTTCTTTTACATAAACAAAAGCCCTAACATAACACTTGCACTAGGTATTCGCAAACCAACCCTCGGACAGCTCATAACCACCACTTCATTTCAGAATAAAACAGAAATCACAAGAAAGAACACTATTTGGGGCTGACTTTATTTTTTTTTATTCTGAGCCAAGTCAACGGCCGACACTAGTGAATCGGTGTCGGGCGGCCTTTAGCAGACGCCTTCCTTCCTTGCAGGGCTGTTTCCAAGCTCGAACCCGCGGCTCCAGAAAACAGCGCCCTTGCACGATGCTGACACTCGCGCACATACACTAATTTTTTTTTCTCTCCTAAAAGCTCGAAAGCTCGTTATCTCTTCTCTTTCCAGCGATACAGCCCTTTTCCCTTTCGTTCTCTCTTGCCCTCTCTCTCGCGCGATCTTTTCCTTTCTCTCTCTTTCTCTCTCTCTCGTTCTCACTCACTCTCTCCTTCTCTTTCCCAAAGACCGTTTGTCCGCTGGCCAAAAGTCACTCACTACCTACGCCGAGCTTCGAGCTCGTGGCCACAGCCAGACGGTCGCTCGACTACGCTTCTTGGCTCTGCCTCTAAGCGTCCGGACCAAAATCGCGCACGCGTAACCAACTTGCTCTATCCTTGTCTGGCTATCAGATAAGGAGAACCGTCCCTTTTCACTAAGGGCTTTGCTTCGAGAGCTGCGCGCGCTTTTGTCAAGCTCGGGGTAAGCTCAGGACCGTCTAACTCGCGTCCAGCAGAAAAGGGAAAGTTGCTGGATTCGATATTCCGGGATCGCGCATGGGGTGCTGCTTTTGTTTTGTCAGGGCATGCCGTGCATGGGTCAATGGATTTATCCGTGGATAAGGGATATATGAGAACTTTCGTCCATGTAATTGGTAACAGTTTTTTTTTTTTACGAAATTTTTAATCGATAGTAAAAAAAATGCACGTAAAATCTGTGAAGAGAGCAGTTATTTTTAATTACATTATAACGAGGAAATTTAATGGAGAGCCATTTATAAAACTGCCATCAAAACTGTATTTAATATTCACTAAGTGAATACGCTTATTTGACATCTTTTTTTTTCGCTATTAAAGGTCTCTGTGTCAATTAAACCATCCGGCGTATTTAATATTCATTTGATGTACACGAGGCACTTAAAAAAAATGAAGTGCTCGAGATAAAAACCCTACCGGCAGGGATATCTTGACATTTTTCGATTGCCTCAACATTTTTTGGCATTGTACTTCAATCCAATTATTCAAATCGCCTGCTTTGAATAGTCGTTTCTAAATAACAAACATCCAATCATCTTTAGCATCCACCCCTAATAACATACCGAATATTGAGAAATATTTTTTAATATTCAGGAAATGCCAAGCGAATATTTTATAACGATAATAATGATAACAATAAAAAAGAATTTATAAGAACTGGAAATAAAAGAAATTTAATAAAATAAGAGTATAATTCAGTTTTCGGCTCGCGAATTAAATGTTTCTGCAACTTCGATTTATTGTTTTTCACGTGCGGTGATAATTTGAAAATTAATTTAAATCAGGAAAGTTTGAAGCCATTCGAAACAATGGGCCGTATATTTCCATCAACTTAATTTAAAAATAAATCCTCGGTGTCTAATGAACTTTTAAACAACGATCGAAAGAAAAGAACAAAAAACCGAACACTAACTGACCTGAATTTATATCATTTTCGACTACACATAACAACAATTAATTCACAACTTTCTACTTCTGATGAAATTATAATCAAACTACCAACAAAGTGAAACGTACATCAAACCCCTTTATTCCCCAAAACTCCACTTTGCTCGTTACAAAAGCGTAATCCCCATTAATTTAAAATGTATACATTTTCTATTGTTTCAGGTAACTGGTTACATAAACTTCAATTACTACTCGTTTTCACTTCTCTTTTGAAAGTGAGATACATATTAGTAAAATACAAAAATCTTATAAAAAAAAAAAAAATGTGTATTGAAGTCAGAGATGAATTTTGAATGACAATAAATGTTCGCACATTTTAGCTCATCGGCATTTAGATATCGGTAGATAACGGGATTGTCATAATATGAGCATTAAAAAGTGGTTGCAAATAATCGTGCCGGTTTCAGGGTTGTGAGCCTGGCGCATGCGCCTGGCCCGCTCCAAGCGAAGGGTCGTGGAAAGCGGGTGGAAATATAGGTGCGTCTACGAGACTCTGGAGACCCGATGCAATTTCGACAAATTTCCTTTTTAGAATACTTTTAAAGCAGAGTTTCATGTGAAAGAAAAAAAAAAACGAACAAGGTTGACAGAAGAATAATAAAATAAAATTCTAAAATCATACGATAAAGTTGGGGCGTCGTAACGCAACCCCGCAATGAAATAAATAATCCAGACGATCCCCGCCTGGAAAATCAGCCTATTGTTATTTCCCCGAGTCACAAGTTAGACAAATATGTTGGCACTCGGCATATCCAGCATCATAGTCCGACTAAATTACTGTACTAAAGTTTGCCTGGATTTTAAGTGCATTAAATATTCGGCACGTTTATTAACATATATTGATTTTAGAAAGTCATATTGCAGTGGTTTACGATATGAATATTGTACGGAATTATTAGTAGGTAATTAGTGGTTAATTTTTTCATTATTCGGAGAAAGTAATTCAACGTTATTTAATAACGCAAATTATTAAATAAACCATAGATAAAACTACATCAAAAATCATAAAACGTCCGAATAATATCTGGCAAACGTCGGCACGGAGAAAGTGACAATCGATAGATAAAATGTCACTGAAAAGAAATTGTTCGATCGATCATGATTAATTTTGGAATATTATTTAATCAATTGCACGCCCGTTTGGATTGAAACCCAACGATCCTCTGAGAATAATTTGCTGAAACTTTCTTTGCGACAATATTTTACAATTGAAAAAAAAAAAACATTAAAAATGTTTATGCGGAAAACTAAGAAAAACAAGGCAGGGATAAAAAAAAATAAAAGGGGATGTGATTTGGCAGTTGCCCCGGGAGAAGTAGCTGATAAGATATAATACAGAGTGACAAAGAAGTGGATGAGATTGGATACAGCTGGGGAAGAGGAACGGGAGGGGAATTTCGTCGGACGCGATAGTGGGGTTGGGATTGGGGGACGTCGCGGGGAGAGGGTTGTAAAAATAAGGCGGCGGAGGATCGCCGGTTCTGGGTTTCTAGGCTCGCCTCTCTACGCTCAGAAGTTCGGAAAAGCTGGAAGGACAAATGTAGAACAGTAGGTCAGCGTACTCGGTGACCCCCGCTGCTCGACCCCGGTGCATGCACCCTGGCCTGCGTTGCACGCCACTATATCTATATATACGCGCGCCGTGTATATATATATATATATGTATATGTATAATATATATATACATATATATAGATATAAGCTATTCCCCCCGACGGTTTGCTGCCTTTCGTTCTACGACCGCGATACGTACGATTTCGGCGACGATACATAGACAACAGTTACAAGCGAAAAGGGAAGATGAGCCGGCTCGCGATCGGAATTCCTTTCTTTCATTCTTTTCTTCTCTTTTTGTCTCTCCATTTCATACCTCAAAGCACCAACTTTTGTTTCATTTTCAGGGAACCAAGTTGGAGAAAGTCTTACGGAAAATGGAATAGAATGTTTTTCTTATGAAACGGTGATGGATCAGTTATTGATTTTTGTAATAGATAAAAGGAATTGATTAATTAAATTTTATGGAGAAATTATTTTCGTCAGAAAATCATTGATTTTGTTACCGTTATTTGACCGGTAAAATATTGATAAATTTTTTATCCACAAATAACGATCGATATATCTATAATTATGATTGTTGCTTGATCTATGATAATTATACATTTTTTATGCTTATCATTAGTGAAACAAAATTTGATTAAACTTTATGTACTGAAATATATTGTGGAACGTAAATTAATAACAGGTTTATAGGAAAGTAGTGAGCGAAGGGTGGTGGGAAAGGAGGGGGTTAGTATTCTATAGATGACTATTAATTTAGATGAGATATTATGTTTACATGGTTTATAGAGTTTACAGTTGTTGTTTAAGAAGAATTCGATTAATATGGCTTGACAGAATAATTTAAATCCTCTTGTTGTTAAAGGAACGAGCAATCAGTTTGAAGGTAATTGAATGTGAATATAATATATAATCAGATCAATTAAATTTGGAAGAAAAGAATGACACTTTGGAACATTGCCAATTTTGGAAAGAGTTTGTATGCATGTTAAAATATTTTGTACTCAAAATGTATATATATTTAAAACAAATTCAGAAACAGCTGTATCTAATTATTTAAATATACAATCTTTATGGATTTGCTTGCAATACAATGCAGATGCCCGAATGCGGATATAATCATGTCTGATTCATATCTTTTTCACTCTAAAAATCTCTCTATGATATGGCAAAAGAAATCATCAGATTTTATGTATTTAAATCAAAGAAATATCATTCACTTTATTTTAATGATTTTATTTTAAAGGAATTGACTTTTGACCTGCTTCAATAACACTCTCAAAGATCAAAAGTTTTCTCTTTTCATTTCTTAGTTCTAAAAATAAAAGTAAATGAAATTAAATGATAATCTTCATAGTAATCTTGATTCTTGGGAAGAAAGTTTTATTGAAATGTGTGCCTCTGCTGATTTTCGATAATCCTTCGGTCACCTGGCTGCAGGTTAAATTGTCGGCTAACATCGATTTATTTTGTAGTCACTGGCGTGAGCTTCCCGTTCACTTGTGGAACCAAAAGGAAGGCGAATAAGTGCAGGAAGAAAGGAATCGAAGTGACGAGAGACAGGAGAAATAGACTTCTTTAGCGCGCGTAATACCTTCGCACGTGACTTTCCTTTCTTTTTTCATTCAACGTGTTATCCTTTTCTATTTATTCAATTCCATCTACCGGCGACAAATGCTCTTGCTAATACGAGAAAAAATATTAAATAGAAAAATGAAGAGAAGTTTAAAAAGATGAAAATACAAGTTTTAAAGAGTAAATTATATGGAATACAAATTTTTTTTTTATACAAAGGTGGCAATTTATAAATATATAAAATTGCATCGACGAAACGAAATGAAATTCTTCTTGAGCAGAAATTTTTCTTTTTATTATTGTAAAAAGTTAAACGTTTAAAAGAGAGCTTGAATAAAAAATGTCTTGAAGGTGCTTTTGACAAAATAAATACAACGTGTTAAATACAAAATTTGTAGTGTATTAAATTTCATATTGCAGTAAACCTAATCAAGTTATGCCAAAGTTCTTAAATTTTTATTATATTATAGAAATAACAGAAGTTAATTCCAGAAATTGTTTTGTTAATAATAATAATTTTCAGAGTAAATTACTTTACAATGAAAGTAAAGCATTAGGATTTATTAATTATTAGTATAAAAATGTTCAAAGGGTTATAATTCGAAAATATAATGAAATTGCTAATTGGAAATTATATAACATTTTGTAATTAACAAGTTATTTCCACAATCGTTAAATTATTAAAATATTACATTGCTACATCTACTCTTTTATTATGTTGGAATAATGAAAATTATCTGGATTGGATATAAATATCAAATAGTGTGTTTTATATATTATTAAATCCCGTTAAAATAGAAACATCATATCAATATGTGTTATTGAATTGACAGATTCTGGTTCAAAATAGATACGAATTATTGAATTCCAATAGTTACCTCGAATGTTAATGGAAAAACGAAAAAAAAAAAACCTACCAATTCTGTTTCATAATTCTGTTTCATAATTTCATAATTTTTTGTATTGTTGTTCAGAGTTTGATAAAATATTTGTTTTTTGAAATTCATGTACAAAAGATCAAAAATATATTTCAACATTAGCTATTAAAGCGACAATTAAAAGCAAACAAAAAAGACAAAAGCTGAACATTTTAAAATACGTTTTTTGAAAATGCCTTAAAATATACGTCGCGCCAGAATACTCTCATCTTTATTCACTCGTACACAGAACCGCAGAGGGGAAATCATTAACGATACCTTATTTCTCATTGTCTACTTAAGAAACAAACACAAATGAATGTTATGCGAGTAATGCGGAAGACGAGAGGGGAACAGAAGCGTTTTCCGAGTATAGCGGAAGTGTAGGTAGGTAGCGATGCGGTTAGCGAGTGCGTTTGCTCGACGGACGGACGAACGTCCGTGAAACCTGCAGGTGCAGAAAACTTGACCGAGTTAGCGAGGCGCACGCAGCGCAGGACGACCTAGATTCGCAAGAGAGCGGCAGTGTAAAAGCCTGCATCAACCCCTGCTAGCTTACTGCCGACTCGTCATCCCATAGCCTATAATAAATTCCATGGCTATAAATCCCATCTGTGGAAAGTCAAAAATTCTTTATCCGCTTCGGTAAAGACACTCTTCAAATCCAGATTTCCCTCAGTAGGAAAAATCCTGATCAGAAAATCCTGATCAATCCTGATCATGAATCTTTTTTTTTTCAAAAGAGATTCATGAAACTTTTAATTTACATTCACTACACTGTTGATAATGCAATAGCCACTCTTGAGCCACAAATTGAAACCGACCGCCATTTTGACGAATGCCGTAGCCTGTTTTCACGATCAATTATATTCATTAATCAGGCAAATGCATTTAATATGCATTATGCTGTTTCGAGCATAATACATAATGCGTTATAATGACGCAGCAACATGGTCACTAAAGAGCCTGTTAATGCTTGAACATCATTTTCATGATGATAGGATAACTCTCCTGGTCGTTCTGAGTCTTTTTATTCGCACAATTCAGGAAAAGAATTAAGGTCTAGCATTAAAGTGGCAACTCGAAAAATCATTACTGACGTTATCTCAAATATGTTCTTGATTATAAATAGTTTAGAAATGGATTAAAAATGGTTTGCATATTTCTATTGCCAGTTAGCGCCTTAATACTTTATGTTCATTATGAGATAATTATAACACACCCAGTAATGAAATCGATATCACGATATCTAAGTAAAACATTAATATCTGAAGCACAAATATGTTATCACAATGTCCTTTGAAATTTGAGACGTTTTTCTTTTTATCTTTTTTTCTAATGAATTATTATTTAACGTAAAATAAAAATTCATGTAAGAGTTTAATTCAGGAAAATAAATTCTTCCTCTATTTGCAAATACATTGTTTCAGTTGAACGTAAATCCTTGAAAAAGCTTCAACGATGACAAAAAATGTTCCATTTCCAAGACGGAATTCGTACGTTATATTTTAATTCAGAAAAAAGCTTGGATGCGGATTGCAGATAAAGTCAAATATCGTGGAAATGAAAGTAACAGGCGTAATACCCGGCAAGTCATCATTATGAATACCGGCTGTGTATCGCGTGACAAGGACCACCCGCAGAGATTATTATCCTAATTAAACTTAACAAGCCGGCTGTCTTTCGGCAAAAATTTTATCGTACATTTTAGCAAATTGTTCAAGTACTATATTTCCATTGCTAAACAAATTATCGTAAAGGTGACAAATTTATCATTCGTATGAAATGTTCCTTTGCAGGATTTGCAGGACTTATTTTAAATCATAACTACACGAATTTTAAACTGCGGTTCAACGACCCACTTCTTCTTGAGCGTCGCAAATTTTCCTCGTCTTATCTTTCCCTCTTCTTCTTTGTTTCATCGTTGTTTTTTTTTCTTTTTTCTGAACGGCTCCTTTCGGTGTAATTGTCATTCGGCTACGGATTCAATTCACTCACTTTTCCCGCCATCTTTTCATGCGATTTACAAAAGCACTAGGTCATCGATCTCTTGAACTCATTAGAAAATGACGACCTGCCATATTCGACAGGACTTTATGCTTCGATGCGTCCATTGTCTCCTCGTGTGCGGCGTTTTTAACTTTTATTAATAATCTCATAACTGATAATAATTCGAGTCAACAATGCGCCATGCACCACCGGCAAATTAGATCCCAATTAATGTCGAGCAATAAATTTCAAATGTCAAGGATATTTTTTCCCGGTAAATGAATATATTTAAAATTGCCAACGCTTATATTTCATTATCTTTTAAAATATGTGTCTTATTTCATGATAATATTTTAAGAAATTGGTGTCTCATCCCAAGACTTTTTATATATATATATATATATTCAGACCGAACGTTTTTCTTCTGTACTTGGATAATCAGAAAGAAATGAAAATAGCTTTATTCAGGAACCTCATTAGTTTCAATTCAAAAGAACATTTCTATGTATATAAAGCGAGTAGTAACCCATTGTTTTTGTTAGGCATTCAGTGGCTACTAATAAATAATTTTTCTAAGAGAAGCACGCGCCTCTGAGCAAATCGTCTCTCCGTGATTTTAATCGGATCATTCAATTGATTGAACAAAGTTATTTGGGTGACGTCATTACTAAATACACAATCCTCGATGACGTCGAAAAACTAATATTAATATGATCTTCCGCATACAATCCAATTTCCCTTCGCAATCTTTGTGTGACTGTGCGCGCTCCTTACCAACGAAGAGTTATCCATTATTTCTTTCTTATTAAATTTATAATTAATACGTGGAAGACAACCCTAAACTTTTTCTCTTTGTATATAATATTCTTTTGACTTTACTTCACTTAAGTTGCCTTCGTTTAAAGTCCAGTTCATTTTTTGCAACAACCATTTTTGGTCATTTACAATGTCCTCTAAATTAATTCATTTCATAATTTCACAAAATGGTAATGTCGAAAGTTTGATATTGTTGGGGCAAAGGTAAAGTGTTACGATGTGATTTAATATTTCTAACAATAAAATCATCCTGAAACTAATATTACTATGATTCATTAAACGACAAAAATATGAAATGATGAATACAGAAGTATCTTGTAAAGGATTCAACTTGACGCATATCTAATGACATTTGATGAGGAAAAATTTTTCCTCCGGATTTTGCTGAAAATGTAATTGAAACTTTAAACGTTAATATTGTTACAGAAATGAGTACGATAAATGAAATTGAGATTGATGGACGATATTGTAAATCAGATTTATGATTTACTGGAACGGATATAATTGGAATGAAATATATGGGACTGTGACGTCTCTCGAAATGGAGAGTCGAAAATCGGGTCTGCCTCGCGTCAGTTGAAACCTTATTGTTTTATCCGCAACATGAAGAGACATAAATCCAGTTGGCCGTGCGCGTTACGAATTCCCTTTACTGTGGAAGACCAATAGATGTCGAAGCTAATGGGTTCAGATGACTTGACTTATGAAGTCCCACAAATGTGTTTACATGCACCATCATACTTTTGCATTTGCGCAATGTCTTATCATTAATTATTAATTCATCGGATTTAAGAAACATTTCCTTTTCGTTGTGTTAAAACAAAAGTTTGTAATATTATAGTCAAACGAGACATTGTTTCCCGATGGAAAACGTCCCGCTTGAAATCCCAAGACCAAAGCAATTTTCTTATGTCAGGAACAACGAAAAACGTAATAACTAACAAAAAGCTCAATAACTATTAAAGTTAATACAACAATGTTTTTATGCAACATCCAGCAATATTATAACATAATATTATTTATGCCCTTAATAAAGGTGTCTATGGCGGAGTTGTTCGGGCGAAAAAATTTGTCGTAAAACAAGTGCCGAGCATTTTTGATGCAATTCAGGTCACGTGAGGTTAATGTGCAAAATCTGTTTTTTTTTTGCACGGCTTTGTTGTATAATTCAGGTTTTTGTGAAAAATAAAGTCAAACAAAACAAGCAAAGTGAAATATGAACGTGAATTGAAAGAGAGCGAGAGAGAAAAAGGTACATACAAACAGTCGAACGATTTTCGGCGTAGGCTTCGATATGGTTATTTGGTTTGAAAAGATAACAAACAAAATGGACTTCTCAGTCCTTCGGGTAAAGGATGAAAAAACGAACCGAGTAACGGTTAACGTTGAAAGTCGTGAACGAGATAAAGAAATTTCATGCTCCGGCTGACTGCATATTGATATTAACCACTTGGCAACAAACGAGCTTTAAATTATCAGAAACAATCGCGTTTCGATTATAAATAAAAATTATCTGGAGCTTATAAACACCGAAAGACTTTTGATAAGTCGTTTTTTTTTCAAGAAATCCTATATCATTTTTTCGGACCAAAAAAAAGATTTTGTTCGTGGATTTACGACAGATTTTACTTTATTGACGGCTTATGGAAAATAATGATGATATAAAGGATGGGGTAATGATTAATGCGCGTGGATTAAATGTTTATACGAAGCAAACTTTAATCGATATTCAGCTGCTTTTAATGAAGAAAAAAAGATACACGCGTTTATCAATGAAAAGTCAATTAATCCAACAATAAAAGACCGCAATACATCATTAAACAATTTTTAAATCCGTTATTCATCGAAAGATCATTGATCCTGATAAATATACAGATTTCAAAATGAATTCTAAAACCATTGAACTCAAAGTTCTTGAGATTTTAATACGAAACAAAGTTTGTAGCTCATTATCGTCCATCGAGTTATGATTTTTCGGCAATTTCTTTAACGCCATTATAGCGACTAGTCTTTATGAAACAAAGGCGAAACAATACGCGAGGAATTTGTTCATACGCAGAGAAAGAAAGGAGAGAACAAAACTGTAAGGGAAAAAAGCGAGATGGTAGATATGGTCGACGTCGAATACAGGCTAACAGATGAGCGAGACGAGCCAAGAAAGAAAGACGCGATGAGCGAGTTCGATAGCGAGAGACCGAAAGAAAGAGCGAGAAAGGACCATGGAGAACGAGAGAGAGGGAGAGTTGGCACGCGCAATGCGGGTATTGATTCACGGCGGCACAGGCAGGCGCTCCGACTCGACTCAACTCGAGTCCGTCGACTCGCTTATCCGAAAGCCACGACGACGACGACGACCCTCCTACATGTCTTTCGCTTCGACCCTTCGATCGTCCCATCGAGCCCCCTTCCTCCCCCTTCAAAAAAAAGTGTCATCACTACGAGCTTGCCAAATGACCTCGAAACTATCCGATCAATTTATATTTCCAAATCAATAATTTTCTTTCCTGTCGTCACACACCATGGCGATTTTCACCGATTTAGAGTAATTTTATTACCTTTTTTTTTTCTTTTAGTGTGGCTTTAGTAATGTTTTTTTTTTTCTGTTTGAGGATCCTTTTGGATAGGAAATGGATTCGAAACTTCTTCTGAGCGAAATGTCTACTAAATGCATAATTTTAAAATAAATTCAATGCTGCTAAAGAGAATTAAGTTGCGTGATAACTTTGTAGTTATTAAAGAGTTATATTACTGTGTAACTTATTAAAGCAGTATTAATTTCGTAAAAGTAAATCTTTCTTAATAGGACTTCAGAAATGAAATCTCACGAGGATCTAACGTGTAGCTTGTTTTGAGGAAATTCAACGAAGATTAACCTATCCGTAATGTGACATCCATAACAGGAAATTTAATTAGACTTTAATTTCAAATTTCAGTAAAGCTTGGCCATTTAAGCAGAAATATTTTCAATTCAAAAAGTTCTTTTGAAAAGTAACTTCCATTCGATTATATTTCTACGGTATTTTCTAAATTGAGTATAGTAATGAATATAAATCAGACTTTTTAAAACAACGTACGTCTTGACTTTTATAAATGTTGTATGAATTAATTTATAAATTAAGTCGTCACGTGTTCACACATTATAACAAACTTTACGTGAAATAAATTTAGAATATTTACACAAATTTTCAGACATTTAAAATAGAATTAAAAAAATCCAATCCATCAATTTTACTCATTCATTATTGTTGAGAACTTGTTATTGATTTTTAAGCAAATGTGGAGTTTGTTCAGTTGCCTGGAACTCCTATCTGTTTTCATCTTGTAATCTCTAATAGGAATGGAAACGAAGTTAGGTATATAAAAACGTGATAAAAAATGCAACTAAATATAACATTTTTTTATCTGTTTCCTTCTGTGAAAATGAAATTACATTTTTTTCGTTGTTCGAAAACTTATCTAGTTTTTTTTTAATTTGTCTGTTAGTGTGTCACCCTCGATCATTATTTCAATTTCGAAAACGGGAATGAAAACCTACGAAAAGGAAAAGAAATTAAGAGGCATTATTCAAAATGTAGTCGACACTGTGCGAGTCGTTCATTAAAGTAAGCCTGCTTCGTTGACCGACATATTTATATTTTCCAATTTTTCAAAAGCGCTCTGCGCGCGACGTAATTGATATCAAAAGAAAGAGGCTTCACTGTGGAGCCATTGTTTCCTAGCCGATCGAATCAGAGAGCAATTTATCCTCGAGAATTCTATCGAGCGGCTATCGTTGTCGTTGCTATTAAAATTTGAAAAGAGAATTCGCCGGCCCGCAACGAAACATGAATAAATTCAATTCCTTTCCTCGCTCCGTTTCTTTCGATATTGCACACTGTTTTGCACACATTAAAAACAAACTGAATAACTGTCTATTATTACGATTATTCAGCATCCACTTATTTTTAATTTGCAACATTTGTTTCTTGTTTAACTTTCTTTCTATTCATCTAAATTATCATTTCAAAGATAAGAGTGTAACTATTTAAAACTTTTTTGTTGGTCAGCAATTAACGAATTTGCACTCTCAAGAAATGTAATGTCTTAAAAAAAAATATGAACAAATTTGGTGAAATTAAAGTATTAAATTAAATTGTAAATTTATGCATTCATTAACATGAATACTTTAGTGAGAAAATGTTCATTGTTATAACAAAAAAAATATCGTATTCTTCGCAATAACAGATTTCAATACAATAGAAAATAACATTTTTCCGGTATCTCTTGTACATCACGGTCATTGACCCGTAATTGCGTTTGATCGAAACTGCAACGAAGCCTATTTATATTACACTTGGCTTTACATACTTCCTACAATATTAACCCCCGCCAATCACCAATGTATCATGATGTCTGGTTAATTTTTGTCATTAAATAACAAATTAAAAAAAAAAGAGAATTTGTTCTTTCTAACGAATAAACATATTTCACCATAGTAAAACATTTTTAAATTATGATTTTATTTATGAATTGAATAAAGTAATTTTTATTTAACAACAATCAGTATGTTACTTCTAAAACCAAAATGTATTATCCACAAGTAGTACAACTTGGTTTTAGTCTGACTTAGCCTTTCACTGTCGTCGGTAACACGTGCCTGACCAAACAATGATATACTCTACTACTGAAAAGCAGTACAGAAGATCTCTGTTTTATCGACATAACTACTGGTGATATTAGTAGAACATTTTACCTATAGTCAGACAAAAAGTATGTCAATTTTTCAACGAAATTAAAATATCTGACATCAAGTGATTTCCGTAAAAGTGAATTCTATTTAAAAAATGGGCGTTTTCATGTTTCTACTGATATTATTTCAGATTCACATATTATGTCAATAGGGGTTGTTATGATAAAATTGTTATTATAACTTGAACTGTAAAATTATTTTTTAAAAATTTGTATCTTTAAGAACTTCTTAGATGTAAACTTTGTCTAAAATTGTATTAAATTTGTAAATACACATAGTTAATTCCAATTACGATAATAATGATAATAGTAAATTGATACACCACTAAAATTTCAAAGTACTTTATAACGAATATAAATGGAAGCTTAGAAATTTATATTATTCCTGGCATTGTCTTGCAATATTACTTATAGAGCTTGAGAAAGATTTAAGTGATATAAGTAGAGCAACAGGTAGACGATCGATGAAAGTGTCTATAAGTGTAACAAAAGCTTATCTTTCCCATGGTAAAATAAAAATATCTGTCGTCAATAGAGATATGAAAATATTATAAGTATACCTTTATTTATCTATCAATCAATTAATATATTAAACATTACTTAAATGATTGCCAAAATCATTAAAATTAAATCATCATTTCAAACTTTTTTAAATTTATCTTTACAAAAGTATTTGATTATTATGATGATATTTTTTTAATATCAAAATATAACAGTTTGTAGAAATTGTTAATAAACATTGAAATATGGCTAATTAACGATATGATGTTATTCAATTAACAGTAATTGTTATTAAACAATAAATAATTATGAATAATAAAATAATCAATATTTTAATTTCACGGTCGATAAAGTGTGCTTTTACAACCTTTGATACCAACCCCTACCAGCCATCAACCTGTTGCTCTATCTACACTTATTGTATCTTCGATTTCTAGTCTTTTATTAAAGATATAATTCCTTGCATTATCGTTATTCATTGTTAATGATTATTTATTAAGAATCTTAATTTAAGATAATTTGAATCTTCTTAAAAATTCCTACTGAATGTATATGTCCCTGTATTCAGTAGTACAAGTAAATAATCAGTCATACAAAATCTTTCAGAATAAGGATTTCAAAACAGTAATTATTTGTTGCGAATGACATGAATTAAAATAAGTTAATATGATTTATAATGCTTACGTAATGTCGCCAAATTTAAGTTTTGTGTGTACGAGGGCACATGTCTTGTAATCGCTAGCAGTGACGGCCGCTCGACGTTTGCTGAGATACTTGGGGTGGTCTGCCGAATTGCCATCATTGCCATGTGGGCCCGAAGCGGAGCCATAACCCGCGAGGCCCGCACCCACACGCACCAGCGGGCTGCTGCCACGTCGACGCGTAGGAAAGTGCCGGCCTCCCGCTCCTCCCAACATCCTGAAAACATTAACAACATTAATAAAACATCAAAAAAACATTACCTAAATAACTACATCTTTTAATATTACTAATACTTTCTTTTTTTTTTTTTAATAATAATTGTTTTTATTCTTGTTTTTATT
>JABFQA010000173.1:0-24956 GCA_022817065.1 Probaryconus sp. ZL-2020
TTTTTGAAGATCATTGATATTTTTTTATCAAAAGACATAGGGAAAATAGAGGTTTCATTAACAAAATGGGATCGATTGAAATTTACTGAGGGTCGTTCGCCTTCGAGTCCTAAACTTCCTACGGTTAATAGCAACTGTTTCCGAGTGGACGAGGGAGCAACAATTTCCGCTTTCGAGTAATAAGAAAAAGAAAGGAATATCTTCAAACAAAGAAATTCTCATCCAGTTGACGATTCTTTTAAAAGCGTTGACCGAAATGAAAACAATGCTACGACGAACTATACACCCGGTGCTGAATAGTAAGACGCAAAGCAAAAAAAAAAAAGGATAATTTTTTATTCCTAAGTTCTTGTCAAATCACCATCAGGGGACATTCGGAAAAATTGTAGCCTGGCTAAAATTGCATTTCTTTCGCACCGGCTGTCTCGAGGATTATTATTACGCCATTGTCGTCCTTATGAAAATATTTCACTGAAAAAAAAAATCACAATCTCGAACAAAAACATCTCCTGAAAAATTGTCAAAGATATTTTTTCGATAAAGTCAAACGTCTTAATAATTTTGACAAAATTACTCTGCGTTATATATTCTGCATTTAGTTATATTGAAAAATGTTCTGAACTAGTTCGAAGTTCACAAACAGGATCTTTGCCATCTTTTGGTAAAACGAATAGTTCAACTTTTTTAATTTGCCACGTTGGCCACTCAGAAGAAAAAATGTTTTTATAGAGTCAGAAGAATTTTTTAATTGAAAATGTGTCGAAGGTTAACAGCGCACTGGAATAAGATTTGCGGTAATGCATATATTTGCGTTCTGTGTGAAACTTGTGTTCACAAGACAAAAGCAAACTAGAGGAAATGCAAGGGAATTATATTTGTTCAAATTTGTTTTGTAACCAACTCTGATAGTCCTTAATACATTTTATACGTATGTTGTTTGAGTTGAGGATGTAGATCTGCTGCCAATGTAATACGCATATACATTTATTTTACCTGCCAATGTTACAGAAAGTTTGAATAAGACATACAAAAATATCTCTCGAACTGAAATACGTTGTCTATTTTAAATATTTCGGTCATTATAAAATTAATAAATACAAAAAAATAACGTGAAAATCATATTTTAAATGCCACCACAGCATATTTTATCTTTAAAAAAAAGCAAATAATTAATAACAAAATGTAAAATTGAAGAATGTTCAAACTACATAGTAAAATGTTAAATATGTACCACTGAAATTAAACGTAGAACACTGGTTTAATAAAATGCAAGCGAACTTGCAAAATTTCAGAGATAAAAATATATTTTAAATATATTTATTCATTCTATTGTTTGGTATTTTTGTAAACATTTAACAAATTATTTGGGTGTTCATTTTTAAACGATGATAAATAGCATTAAAGAAAATTAATCAATTCGCAATGTTGCACAAATACACGATGTTGAAATTTCATTTTAAATTTCATTAGAACAATTAGAACGATGAATTTCAGTTCGGTACGAGCCTATAAAAAGTTGAAACACGATTCAATCATTAATAATTCGACAAGGGAAATTATTAATGACACTTGTCGCGAGAAATCATTTAACGCTGGAAATCGTCCATTTATTTTTATCGCCGTTTCGTAATTAATTGAACATTCATTTTACCTAACAACTATTTATACTTTATTGCGCTGAATTACAAATCACTCTAGGTTATCTTTGTTAACACGTCTATTTAAGAGGGATCCGGAATCGTTGAAATTCTTGAAACATCAGTACCCTTTATTTTATAAACCGAACCATTGAAAATCGATTCCAATTCTCGTCCAATGTAAATTCCATTTAAATTAAAACTGATTTTTTTGAACGTTTCATTTTGTCACAAGGGGAAATCTCTTCAATACACAAAGGGAGATATTAACACTTTCCAACGTACACTGCATAAAATGTCGGTAAAATTTGCATTCATTCAGAATGATTCTGTTTGCATAAAATAGATTCCTTTTCGATGAAAAAGAATGAGCGCCGTTCCCAAAAGGATTAGGTTTCCCTTCAAAAATATGTCCGACTACATTCAGTGCTGTACTACTTAAATCATTATTACAAAAAAAAAATATCAATAACTGTTGCGAACAAATGATACGAAGCAATTCATTCGGAAAATAAATGAAGCAGTCTGAAATCTTGATAACCTTTTTATTTTCTTTATCGTAATCCAAAATTCTCGGAATTGTGCACTTATCGAGATTTGTTTCCTTTTCTGTATAATTTGTAAGTTATATTCTTCGTCAAAGCATTTTCAGATATAAGTCGTCAGAGGGAAGAGAAAGAGTAAAGGCTCACTGGCAGATAAGGACGATAAGCGAGGGGATAGACAAATTGGATACTGAAAGGGAACTTTGAAACAGATCAGTTCAGGTTAACGACATGGGTATATGTCTAAATTTCTCGAGCACAAAGGTTGTCATTCCTTTCTATACAGAGCGACGTGTCCCGGTGCGATTACAATTCCAACTCCTGCTATGCTGCAATTATTAACAACTCGCGGTCAAAGAAACGGATAACAACGGAGTTTCATTAAACTCCGTTTAATTTAGAAGTGTCTTAGAGAACTAGTGTTTCTGTCGTATAACGTTTCAAATGAGTATCGAATTTTAAGAAGAATCATTAGTGCTTCGTTAGAAAATATTTCAAAAGTATCTTGAATAGATTGAAAGGTCTTGGAATAAAATTGATTTTATGATTTTAACGTGACAAATATTTGTCAAATTGATTAGAAAGTTTTTAATTATCACAGAGTGATCAATTTTTTTGTTGTTTCAATTTAATTTTTATTTATCGAATCGAAACAAATTCGTTCGGAATTAAGACAAAGAGTGGTTTATAATGGAGTGAGAAAATGTTGAAATGTTGAAGATCATTATCACCGGAAGTTGCGTCGGTTTCTTTTTTACGACCGAAAGCATCGCAAAAACCAATTGGAATTTTATTGCGGCGTCTCGGTTGTTTATTTTGGAGGGTTTTTAATCCTTCTTTTCCGAATGTAATTGCACGTTATTACAGTTGCAGCGGCACATCGAATAAAAGTAAATTCCGCGGCATAACGACGTCGAGGATTAAGTAAAGAAAACGGTAACAAAATGAAAAAATATAAAAATAGAACAAAATAATCGCAGAAATCTCGGGACTGCAAAGTGTAAAGGGAGGAAACAAAGTTTGCTCGTTGAATAGCAAGCAGCAAATCTTGAGGAGAGAGTTGAGGATGCGATAACCATTAAACCGCTACGGAAAAGCAACCGATCCCAAACATCTGGTTATCGGTTGCGCGGAAACAGTGATAATAGTTTCCACAAATTTCTTTAGCGTTTATAATAATTTCAGTTGCTTCATTGTTTTCCAGACGGTTTCCGTCTTTCATTGGAATTTAAAACAGTTTACCACTTTCATTATCTCTGAAATGAAGAATAGCATTTTAGAAGAGGTTTTCTTTATTTATCTGTACAATTGCAACAAAAAAAAAAAAAAAAATTGCTTTTAAATTATGAGTAAATAATTAAAGTTGGTTAATTATTTAAAATAAATACAATAATTATATTCTTTTCAAAATTGAAATATAAAAAAAGAGAAAAATTTATAATATTCTTAAATAATTATTTAATAATTTTCTGGCAGAAAATATTTTCGGAAGAATATTATAAAATTGATGAAGCTTAATAATGATAAAGATTTCTCATTCTCCGTTATATTGAAAAAATCTTCCTTTAAAAATCTGTCATCTTGAACTGATAGAAAGAAGTGGACCTCGTATAATATCGTACAGGTATGCCGTACACGTGCGACATTTTTTAGTGCAAAGAAAGAAAACAAAAACCCCGTGTTCAACGAGTTTTCACGGATATAGTACACGCTATGAATATGGAAGCAGTCTACGGATCTCTCCACGTAATAAAATAGATATCGAAAAAAAAGAGCACTTTTGCATGAATAGATTCGAGGAGAAAAGTTTACGTAAGATCAGAACAATCAAAACAAGGGTTTTACATATTTTCAAGATGAATAAGAAAAGTAGAGGAAACGTTATACTTCGGCTTCTCGAGTCTTGTAACTTTCGACTGTTTAATGCAATCAATTTTTAGGCCCACTTATTATTTTTTTTTTTTTTAGATTAATCGTTCGAAACTTTTAATTTATCTCATTTCTCTTCGCATTATCTTTTCTTCGTCGACAATCTGCAAATTCTGAATTCAACAATAATTTAATTCAATATATTTTCGAACTGATTTTGTTCGTATTAATCTTGATAATAAATTTTTCATGCTTCGAACTCCAAGATTGTAGAAATAAATTTATCGGTTCGAAGTCTGTTTTCTTTTTATTATTTTATTCTTAAAACTGTCATTTACCTTTTCTAAGCTCTTACACACAATAAATCACATGCGAATTTCGTATTCAGCGATGCATGAATAAGCGTATCGCTGATTTGAAAACAAGCCGATCGATACAGTGAGAGGGGTTTCCGCGAGCAGTCGAAATTTATATAATTTCCAGATGAATATCTTCCCCTCGGCTTATCTTTCCGGATTATTACGAAACGCAGTAATTTCCACAAAACAATTTTTCTCGTCGTAGGCAGGAAGAAAAACGTTTGCACTGGCTTCCGAGAGACTCGCTCGGCGCTTTTTGTTTGTGCAACCACAATTCGGAAAATAGAGTCCTTTATAAGCTTTTGATAACATCGCAGCTCGCAGCACATTTTTTGTTCGCATAATTTCTCAAAATTTGCAACGATTCAAGAACGCCAAGTCGACAATCGAAGGCAGATACCATCTTCCCGAGTTTTGAACGTCGATAACTCTGTTTCCTTTCTATATATTTTCTCTCGTTAAAAAGTTTAAAAGGAAAAGATACAAGGGAATGCAAAAAAAAGAGTCCACCTTCCAGCTGAATATTAATTTTGTACCATTCTCAAGTAACTGCAAGAAAAAAATTATAATTTCAAGGGAGGAATATTTTATTTCGCGTTACAATGGAAAATCAGTTTTATTGTTGCGGAAAATCATCCGCAAATATTGAACGGCGTTGAATCTTGGTGAGTTTATTCAGACGTCTTCATAATGTTTCAACGAAAAATAAAATTTGATGTAAGTGTGGAACGCACATGCATATTAAAGTGGACTAATTAGGGCGAAAAAAAAGGATGGCCAACGTACGTACGGCTGGCAAAGTAAGCGGGGCCAATTATCCGCCCTCCTTAACCGAATGACAAAGACACAGGATAACGAGTTGAATCGTAATTGGGCTCGTAAACGAGGGATGAACTTCGTTCCACTTTTGCGTGGCGTAAGAAAGATTTGGTTTCATTAATAATAAGACAATTATCAACTCAAATGATGTCAAAATAAATGGTTGAAGTTATATTTCGTACGAAAGAACTTTATGAAGAAAACGGAAATTTTCAGAAATAGAAATTAGGTCAGATAGTAATGTTCTGTATTTGGTCCTTTGGATCGAACCCTTGTATTATTTAATTTCTGAAACATTGTAAACTAAGTTCGCTAATTCCATGAGGTCATTTATTTTTTAACACGCGAAACTTTACGACCTAATCTGGATTTGTAAAATACAATACGACTCGGGACATTCGTTATTAATTCACATTTGGTCTTTATCTAATTTAAGAAACACAGTAATTTAATTTTGGTGTTCAATCCGAACGCAAGAACATTTAATTGAAATTTCATCCTGATCTCCCAAAAAACTGAAAACGTTTGAAACAAACCCATCTCGAGCTACGTAATTTTCAAAAGATGATAATAAAATATGAATACGATAATTCATAATAATCTTGATCCGCAATAAAAGATACATTTGAAAGATTGCAGCGGGCCAAAAAGCTTTTACAGGGCGTTCGTTAAAAATTCATTCCCACCGTGACATTTATATTTGAACAATCCATCTATGACGTACGTAAAGCATACATTTTTCTCCGGTGGAGATTGACTTTTTTACGAGGGGCTCGCTTTCTGGGTCAGGCCATCATAGTAATTTGAAAATTGTTAAGTAACAAACGCATACGCCCGCGCGAAAACTTCGTTAGGATATCCACCGAAAAATGAATATATTCCGCGGACGAAGCGCAACATTGTATATCAATCATTGGCCAAAGCAACGGCTCCTTTTTGCCAGGGAATGAAACTTTTTTTTTCTGCTTTTTTACGAGCACATTTTTATTCCCTAGTCCAACGTCGCTCCGAAAAGCATCATTCTTCATCTACGCACCCGGAGTTTCTTTAAAACCGTCCATCACTTTGATTTATAATTAAAAAACTGCTCAGCTTTAACGAGCATTCTTCCAAAGCCGCCATTCTGATAGTTAATCGCAATAATATCGCGATGCTTACAAGAACACGTCAATGCTCCCTGGAATTTGCTATGGCTGACAATGTTGTTAAATAGCTCTTCTCTCGATTTAGGCGTCGAGTTTCTCTATAATTGGCATACTTGGCAATCTTGTTGAATTCGCGCGTGCGCAAAGAAAGTGCTCGAGCGAATTTCATTCTTGCTGCTAATTACGATAACGTCTTGTACGGAATTATCCATTATAGACCAGACAGTGCGACATCCAGTATTATTTGTCATTAATAAATGCTCCTGAACTTCGCGCAATGATGATTACCCTAAATGCCATTGGAATGCCTCGTTTTGAAACTTATTTGCGTTATTTTTAAACGCGAAAGAAATTAACACGACCATTGAAAACACGGAAAAATGTTGCGAGCGAAGCAAGTAAAAATTGATGGATTCAAAAGACCTGTTGACTTTTTGCGCGACTCCCTAATGGTAAAATTATGGTTGACTCGACTCGCATTCAATGAGATTCCGTCTAATTACCATGCTGCTTATTCGGCACATGGATGTTGCATTATTCATGCCCGAGATACCAGGTGTGACAGGATCATCGACGTGGACACTCACTCGACCGTTCCTTAACGTAGCACAAATGTCTTGCTGACGAACGTTATTAGGACATGCATAGGGTTGGCGCATTCGAGCGGGATCGATTTTCCAATCCATCCTGTCAGCGTTGATTTGCCGTAAGACAATTGATAGGCGTAGGTATTCAATGGTGCTTCGACAAAAAAAAAAAAAAAAAAAAAAAGAAAGAAGATTTTGACGGCTACAAATCAACGCGAAATTAGCTGAAAATCTTTTTAACAAATCATCGATAAATGATTATTCGGTGATTTATACTACTCGCAGTAGTAAGGCCCATTGTTAAGTCAGACATTGAGGGCAATTTTATTATTTCTTTCTTTCGATTAACATAAGTACGGTATTGAAAAAAATCTCTTAGCAAATCGAATAGAATACATTTAATTTATTTTTATTACGGCCAGTAGTAATGGCCTAGATGACGTCAGACATTATTATTTTTATCGTTGCATATGTTAAAGTTTGGTGAATTTTTATTGCAGTTTAAATCGATCCGAACGGCAACGCGGACAATTTAAAACAAATAGCCATAAGCATTTTAAACCATGCGAAATTGGGTTAATAACTTTTGCAAATTGTAGATTTTTGTTAAACGCGTATCATAACGGTATACATACTTCACGACAGGAATATTCGAAAATTGTGAATTTTCGATTTATCTCGTGAACTAAATCGTGGAAAATACCGTAATGCATGATAATGTATGCAAATTTTAATTTTCATAGTTTGTCGAGTCTCTTGAAAGTTACAGATTTCAGATACGTATCACGAAGTTGCAAGATAATTAAATTTACTTATTATACTTGCAATGAACTTTCAATATTTATGTAATAATTGTTGAAAATTGCAACATTTATATTCATAAGTAATTGCAACATCTTCGTGGATGTTTCCCATTACAGTTTCCCTATAATTAAAGCAAGTGTTGAAATATATATATTCGTTCGCTCTAATTGCGTTCATTACAATTTGGAGGCGATTAAATTGGATGATTTTTCTCGGCGGGACGCGTCATTAACTTCACGCGTATCCCCCGAAAAATAATGAATGTTTATTGGAACGTTGCGTTCGAAATTCATTGAAACAGCTGATTTTATCTCTCGCGATAACGAAACGAGTGCTAAGCTTTTGACGCGAAAAATTCCTACCATTTCTTTTTTTTATTCTATTAATCTAGTATTACATCAGATTTAATGTCCCGTTGTGGTGAAAAAAAAGGAAACGACGATACGATCACTATAAATCCATCACAGATATTTCAATTTTCCCTATTCGTAATACAATTCGTGGTTAAACCATTCCGGAGGCAGACGACTATATGGTATAACAGAAAATGAGTATCCGCACGGAGCGTCAATCTACATACACATTATTATCGACAATCGTTTAACTGAGCGAAATAGAAATGTCAGACCGATATATGTCCATTTTCGTGCTCAATTCGGCTCAAAAGTGCAACCCTTTAGCGTACGACGCCAAAGTTTTCGTCACTATCTCAAAACTGTCTCAGTTAAACCAACAATTGTGAAATACGTGATTCTAAAACACCCCCTTTCAAAATATATAATGAAACCATTTGAAACTGCAATATTGCATTTTGAAAAAAAAAAAAAAACGATTTTAAGTATATTCCATAATACAATCTATGCAAACATTTTAGAGAGCTCGAAACACGATGTAGAATAAACTGACAAGTTCTACAATAGTCGCACATTTTCATTTACTCCAAAGTCTTTTTTTTTTATTATGATTTTTTTTGTATTAACGCATATGAAAACATTCCTATTTTTTTTCAACGTAAGCAACAACACGCCAGCACAATCGATGTATTAATATTTTTTTCGAGAGCGACAGAGATTAATGCTTCTCTTTTTTCAAACTGTACACTCTACATTCCACAAACTAAACAAAATACACATAAAAAAAATGACAAAACAATAAAAAAAAATAATTCCACGTTAAATTGCAAAAATGCCCCCTCGATCATTGTCCGTCATTATCCTAAAAGTATCGCGAGCTCGTTAACGTCTCGACAAACCAAAAGAAACAAAAAAAAAAAAAAGAAAAAAGAAAATAATTACAGAAGAGCCCGGGTATCAAAGGGCAAAAACGATATTCGAAACCGCATTGGGTTTTGAAAGTGATGGGGCAGCTCGTTTGCGCTGATACCTACGATACAGTATGGCTGGCAATGGCATTTGAGGGTACTATCTTGATGTACAAAAGCTCGGCAATTACAAGAGAGACAGTACCCTCTGTAACTCGTGCTGTAATCTGTACCGGCGAGCCAACGTGTCAGTCTCAGTCGCACGACCGTGATTTCTCGCAAAACGCCACTTGGGTAATTCAGACAGACTCTTGCACGTGACATTCTCTGCGCCTAATCGTCCGCGTGGCGCACCCCACCGGATATTCTAATATGTTACAAACTGTCTTCGTGTGCACGGATCAGAATACACCGACACACAATTATATAAATACATAGGACCCAGGGATGTAGGAATTAACAGAGCCTTTCCCTCTGGCTGGCGCATGTAGGCTTTCCCACCCTCCTGAATAGGGTGTACTCATCGAATTAACACTAACTCCAACTCACCCCCTCCCACCCTATCTCTCATCGACCTACCCCTGTCCTCCCCCTTCCCCCTCAACCCCCCCTATTCTGTGTACCGTAAGCGAGTAGTTGGAGTGTATCCTTCGAATTTCCGTCGGTTAAGTGAAACTGTTAGAAGCACAGAATCTGAACGCTGAGTATACATTATGCATGTATTTCGGAGCAAAGACGACGCTTTAAATGGTTACTAATCAACAACCCTGCAAGTGATCAGGTGTAATTTAATTATGATAAATGACTTGAGAAAAAGGGATAGATATTGAGTAGTATTTACGTGAATATAATGATGAAATGTCATTTTTTTCTTCAAAATTATTTTCAGAATGATCGTTAAAAGAATTTCCAACATCCAATGACAAATTATTTGTGATTAGTTAGTCGAAGATTCGTATTGCAATGTAAATTGGTTGAATTCGTTGTAAATTTGAATGGCTGAATAATTGAACCAAACAAAAAATAATTATCGTGGTAAAAGGCCACTTTCGAAAATAACATTATTGCTCATTTAACGAGAATGGTTAAATGTGTATTGTTTGGAACCGGATCCACTGAGCTAAAAGCTAGTTAAAATTTCGTTGTTATTTGAGTATCGATGTTTGTAATGATTAGAACAATCGGGGTCAACTGGATCGTTTGTGCAAACGGAGGACACTATCAAATGATTAAAATGTGGTGGATCCTCTTCATTAAATAAAGTTGAGTGTACCAGAAAGTTTGTTGAAACACAATGGAAATGATACGATGTTCATTGAAACACAGTTTCAAACTGCATGTTCCAATTTTAGTCGACTCACAAAATTTATTTAAGCGCGATTCTGTCATTTGACGACTAGCGGTTCCAGCATACGTTTGCTCACTTAAATATCAGATAAGCTGTCACTTATTACAAGATAATCTCGATAACAACGAAACTTCTCTTCATCAGTTATGTTGGTACTATCGCAAAGTTAAATGTAGCTTTGCAAAATATCTCACAAGAATTAATCACAAGTAACGTTAATACGATTTGAATAAATTATTCTGACTTTACAAAGGAAGTTTATAAAAATTTCGCTTTTCACTAATGAAAAAGTTTCATATTCAAATTTCTAATGCTTTTAAATTTTGTATTTTGAACATTCCAATGAAAAAAAGTTTTGCAGACTTTTTATGAAAAAAGATTGAAGTGGAAAGAAAAGTTCTTTTCTTTTTTTTTAAATTAAGGAACTAGGGCAGCTTAGAATATAAGGAGAAATAAAAATTGCACGAGGTTAAAATATGAAAAAGTGTCAGTTGTGCCATTTTGCTTCATAACATTCTCAATTTAAATGCAATTTTGAAAGTTTATTCCCGCGAAACAATAATTTTTTTCTGTTTATCTCGAGGTGCTATTGCGACGTCGGTACGGCGCTGATGAAAATGGAATGAAGTCTATCTTTCAAACTCGCGCAAACGACAGGGATTAATTTAGTACCTGCATCAGAAGTTGGTCGAATAAATTTGTCAGAAAGCAAAGTAGTAGGGCAACGCGAAACGGCGAGCCCTTCTCGCTCATAATTCATACGCGTAATTAACAGACATATATCAGGAGCGCGGTAAACTCTCAACCCAATGCTACAATGGTTCGAACTTCATGATGAAATTAAATCTGAACCAGTTACAAGTTTTATTCTATTATTTAACTCCTTGAATGATCATAAATTCACTGGTGAAAAACTCTTTGTATTAAATCATTTTAAAATACCACTCATTGACTCGTACCACTTGCAGTAGTAAAGTCACTTATCAGTCGGACATCAAATAAAATGTTATAATCTCGAACAATTTTTAATTTAGACGATTGCAGTAAACCATCACTATTATCACCCTTTAATTCATTAAAATTTAGTGAATTTTTATTGTCAGTTTGGATCGATTTGCCTGCGACACTCGGGGTTAATCAAATTCAGAAGGAGACTTACGTTCGCGAAGGTATTTTGTCTCTATCAAGATGCTCGCGTGAAGTTTATGCCCCATAATCATTTACCGCAATCCAAACGTATATTTTCTAACTAAGCAGTTGATTCGTCAAGAAATGTGTGTGTGCTTTTTGGTGACGGCATTCCTCGTTCAATGGCACCCGGAATTTGTTATTTTATTCACGCGACGGAATTCGAAATTACGCTTTTCATTTTTCAGCCCGGTCAATGTAAATTTACCTTTGTCTACACTCCATATCATTTCGCCGATGCGGTTGAATGAAATTTCTAAATTATTTAAAGTCAAATTTCGTTTTTCAAATCCCGTGCCTATATACTGTTCGAACTGAATATTTCTTTTTCATTCTTTCACATTCATGAGGGAATTATTTTTCATCTTCGTAACTTTCGCATTTAAAATAAATGTTTGTCCCTTTTTCTCTAAACTTACAAAAATGTTTAATAATGAAAATATTAAAAAATCATTTTACTAATTTATATACATTATTTGTCGAATTAAATACAACAATATGATCAATTTTCAAGCACTCTGATTTTACAATGTTTCGCAATTGCAAATATTTCATTGTACCATTTGTTATTTACACTAATAAAATTATTTACATCTCTTTTTTGAAGCTGGATACTCGAATAAATATTTGATTGTCAAATGTATCGATAACTTATATACAGTTTTTTTAATTTTAATTTTATGACATAAATATTAATTATCTTTGTCGTGTCGATTACAAAAATGTAAGCGAAATTTATTCGTCGGAATAATTAATCCGTTCCCCTATTAGTTCTATCCCGGTGTCTGGGAATAGTTTATTAGTCGTGGAATTAAGAGCCAAGACACAATAATGGGTTAAAGACTAAGCTTTAAGACTGAGGGTAAAGTGCGACAGATATATATATGCGGGGACCATAAAACAGTCCAAGGGACGATGGGTTTTAATCGCAGTCTTAAAGCCTAAACCTTTCGCATTGTCTGTTAGGCCGAATTTAAAACTATTTTGGTGAGCAAAATTAAAGCCAAAGTTGAAATAATCGAATGTCGATTAAACCGCTATACGTCGGGAGTTGAAAAGTTTCGCTTAATCAAAAGGACCGTTTCAAATGATCGCTCAAGAAATGACTTTTCGATTAATTGGAAAAAGTCTCGGAGTCGTATCCACAAGCGGACGCTGGTTGCCTCGGACACTTTGAAATTAATAACTCGTTACATTCCCGGATGCTAATCATAAACGACGCGGAGAGTTGGCTGAATAAAGTAAATATAAAAATCAAAGTAATTGTTCGGTATTCACGTGTACGAGCTACCAAATACCTTTTTAACGAGAAAAGTTTCTATCCACGTTTCCGTTATTTCCCTTCGCTCGGGCAAGGATTTAGATTACATCCCAATTACTTTACCTGAGAAGAAACCTACTTCCATTAAGAATTCGCTCATTCTATTTGTTTTTTTTTGTTTTCTTTTTTTTCTTATTTTTCAATACTGACTCGATCAAGCCATCTCGTATGGCTTGGTATTTGCATTACTCGATATTGATTTACTTTCTACTTAGTTTCATATACGTTTCCTATTGAAATCATCTCGACATTTCGTCGAGTTAATATCGTGGGAACCATGCAAAATAAAAAGTTTGTATTACGAACCGATGAATATTGTATGAGACGCTACATTAACTATTGGTCCACTTTAGGAACAGCTCAATAGTTAACAATGTCATTTAATGGTTCACCTAAAAGGAAATTCAAACGCAGTTCTGAAGTAGTTTCTTACCTTCGGATATTTTTTTCTATAACTTCGGCAAAAAAAATCTGATTCAGCAATGTACCAAAATCATCGAACAAAAGTTTGCAAAATTAATGATCGCGAAATTTGAGGTACAATTGAAACGTGATGCCTGATCAAAAATTTCGACACAAATGTTTGCTCGTAAACAATGGTTGAATGTTTATCGAAGCCATTGGATTTTTTTTTCGATCGTGCTTTGTTGGCCCACATTATTCCCCATTATTGCAACCAATTCGTCCATATGACACCTTAATTGATAGATAATGAATTATCTTGTATAATGCTTTAATTTTTCGAATGGTATTTAAGATATCTGATTGCACATTTGTTATTACGGTATTGTTATCGCTATGCACGTGCGCTCGTTAAAAACGCCGCGCATTATCTTACCGTGCAAATTTTAATTACAACGTTATTGTTTTGACATTTCCATGAAAATTATTTTATTAGTAAATTGAAAAAGAATTCGCGTTTTATTCGGTCATCATTGGCCACTTTCAATGGGATTTTAGATTTCCTTCAATTTTTTAAAATATTTTTTGTGTAGTTTTAATTCTTAAACAAAAGGTAGAGTTAAAATAATGATTTAAAATAGTTGTCGTCGTAAAATTTGCAAAGAGAAATGTCGCGGCTATTGGTACTTGGTAGATAAAGTCATGGCTGGTAAATAGCGCAATATATGTGCAGCAATGAGAATTTGTTTTATCGGATTCGATTCAAGTAGAGAACTTCGACTCCTTCAGACGCTACATTTTTCATACTCGAATGCCGGCCTGGCTTTGGTCCAAAGAATTCTCTTTAACCAATTCATATCGTTCGCACACATGTCTCGAAAAATATCTGTCGGAATGTTGCTCTTTCGCATGACAACGATAATTTTCATACTCGTGGGCCATTGAAAAATGACTGTTCTCGAAAGATTCGAAATCGAGATCACCTCGCTCACTTGCATACCAGAGCGCTGTAATTTTATGACGAAAGTTTTCACGGCTCCTGGAAAATATGTTTTCAATTAGTTCCAATCGAAGGAACCGTAAAATCGCCGTTCATTAGAACGCCAGAAACGTTATTAGTTCGGACTCACGACGTCTTGCTTATTTCTCAAACCCAGTCTTTCTCTTTATCCCTCTTTCACTTTAGCTTAGAAAATTGAACATCTCCCTGATTCAAATTTCCATGTTATTGCTTTATCTCAGCAATAAATTGAGATCCTGCTTTTGAATTTAATGGGCTTTCTATTATTTCCAAGAACGTTCGCGTGTTTTGTATTTATGGCACTTAAGTATCCTGACGAGTCCATACGTACATTTTATTTTTATTTTTATACAAAAGAATTTTATCGTACCCTTGAATAATATTACGTTATCAAATTCCTTTTTATTCAGAGCCTATCAGTTGATGCGGAAAAACAAAAATTGCGCTCGTCGCTTTACGAATTAGCGAAATTTCATGCCACCCCAGGAATTATGCGAATAAATTTGCGCTTAATATATTGCTTTTAAAATTCCAACTAAACTGTTGTTATATTTTCATTTTCCAGTCAGCCAGTTATGGCAAAGCTATGCATGTTGATTATTTATTCCGTTATATCGCGCTTCTAAAACGATAAAATTTTAATGGAACATTGACAGCCGCGGACCAAGCGGCCCGCATTTTATGATCTATACAGATTCACCTCCTAAAAAGGTATAAATAAACAATTGTTTTCCACATTACGTCCTTTGGCGCTCATTCGATTAATGTTTAACGAATAATTGACTTTATTAATTTCATTTGTCTTCGTTCGTTGGAACGATTCGTTTTAACAATCGCGTTACATGTAAAATGGCAACGCAGACTCTGTAATGAAATGAATCTTCGCTTGATGTTTTTAAAACTAAATTAAAACCGACTTTGGTGAGAAGTAATTAAACTTCAAGCACGGTTTCATAAATACTCGAATTTCAATCAATTGAAAGTACTATCTCGTTCGCATTGAAAACAATACTTTTATTTTACAAATTTCGGTCGCTGAATTACAGATCAAATTGTTATGGGGTTCTTGTTTGCAATTTTATTTTTTATAATACGATATCGATGTAAAGTTAAATAATTTTTTTTTTTCAATGAATCTTTTAAAAGTAATGCATTGATTAATTTCAAGAAGACAAACTTTACTAATTTAAGTAGTACGAGTCAATGAGCAGTCAACCTTTCTGCAGATTTCTTTTATAAACAAATGCAAAATTAATCTATTAATCTTTACTCCAACTTTCAAGCGCATCTAAAAGACAATTTCCTTTAGGCGAAAAGGAAATGACATATAAAATATTTTGCTGGCGTTTTTATTATGAGATTGTTGGGTACGCTGAAGATAGGCACGAGATGGCAAGGCAAGCCTCGGCCAGCTCGTCTCGATTCGCTACGCGAAAACCATTCCGAAAGATTTCATCGCAACATAACGGATTTTCGTGGAAAAACGGCGCATAGTTTTCCACGGCGTTCCTTTTTTCGCTGATTCCTTTCGTTTTTGTTTTATTCCGCTCAAAACGCGAAGGGAAAGGAAATCCACAAACTTCCGAAGCGGCTCAATCCCATTTTACTGGCGGCAAAGCAAACGTTGTTGCAACAGCACGCGAACAAATGAGAAAGGGGAGCGGCAAATTCAATTTTCAATTCGCGAATGTAGTATCCAAAAGCAAAGAGGAGAGCCGAGCGCCAGACTAGATCATAAAGAGAAAAAGGTGGTCTGGATAGGAAATTTAATGTAAATACATAAAAAGGCAGAAGGGGATCTTAAATTTTCGACATTCAAAAAGCGTGTGCCGCTTCAATCAAACGAACGAAAGCAAACGTCGGATGCAAAGTAAATCACGTATTTCCACGTTAAATTACAGCTGGAAGTCATGCGTCAACGGAGAGAATCAATTACATGATATCTGATATTTCTTTGCCCTGGTCTTTAGTTTTCAAGTTGTAAACACGATTGGTTGGTTCGTATACTTTTTTTTTCTCCTGACAGAAATATGATGGATTTTTTAAACGCACACGTAGAAGGAGTCACGTCTGGACGAACTCCTTTCAATGAACCGTACATGAACTGCTGAAAATTCTTACTTTTTGTACCTTTTCAATTCGCCCTTAATTCAGAAAAAGAATTTAATTTATTTATCACAGTTAATTAATTTATTTCGAAAGAAATTTCAATTAAAGATATTTTAGAAATAAATGTTAATAATTGATTTCTCTTTAATGATACTAATGAATTGTTTTATAACCAACAAAAATGTAATATCGATTTATTAACTTTGATTTTAAATAGTCGAATGTTGAATGGAAAATCTTGATTGATTAGCGTGCAGATAACATGGAGTAGCTTTTGTTTGACTGTCCGAGGGGCGAATTAATTTTCATGTGATGACTAAAATCCTGAAGAACATTTTTGGAGTTCGATCAGCGCACCAGTCAAGTGACGACGTAGCGTAGCTTGTTACATTTGGATATTCGTCGACGTTGGTGTGAGACCTGATACGTCGACCACAACCACGCTTCGCCACAAATTTTCCAGTTTCGCAATCATGCATGAAAGTATTGTACAAAATTAGTATCGTATCAGGAAATTCTTATTGAATTTTATAACAAATTCTAATAACGATTTTCCGCGTGTTTGTGTGAAATTTATATTTTAAACAACAATAAATTTTACAAAATTCAAATTTACAACCACTATTTATCAATAAATATTCATGTTCATTTATTGAACAATCAACTTTGTTTATTCCCATAACAATTAATTTGTAATTTTCGTACTTAATTAATGTAATGTATCAATAATTGTCAGAAATAAATTTTTTTAAAATTATATCTCGATGAAATAATTGGTCTGATGAAACAATATGTCAAGTAAATGCGGCAAAAGGTTATGCCTTATTTTGCTGCATGTTTTCCAAGGAAAATTAATATATTATTCGATAATCACATTATCATAACTTCTCAGCATGAACCAATTAAACTTTAGGCGATTACGTTAGGAGTGCCTTATTTGAGATACAAAACAACGTCCTCGCAAACCTGTGTGTAATTTTGCTCTGTAACGTTAATTTCATTCAAAGAGTTATTAATTTCCAGTCTTTCAACCAAAAGCTGCAACAATTTTCAGAGAAAAATCAAACGTCGGTAGGAAAAATCGATTCGAATAAAACACGATTAAGATAATTGGCGAAGATTGATTAACAATTTTCCCAATTGCCCAACGTCGTTTAAGTAGCCACAATCGCGTGACACTTTCTAAATTACTACGTCAGAAATGTGTGCGAATCACATTGGGAGCTTTCATCTTCAGGCGTTTTATAAAATTGCATTTCACCTAGACATTATAAAAAGTATATACAGTGATTCGATCGGCTTATAATACCGTAAAAAAAAGAGAGAGGGGGAGAGGGCATTTGAAAAAGAAGAGAAAATTGAAGAACAGAACAAGTGAGAAATACGTCCCGAGTTCCTAAACTAATAAAACGGCTCGTTACTGTTCGAAGCCGGCTCACTTTATACCTCGTTACTTTTTATAAAAAAAGAGGAATGGAAAAAAAGAAAAAGGAGGAAGAAAAAAAGAAAAAGGACGCAGAGAGTCTGAGCAGAAAAGCCGATGAGCTTGCATATATAATATATATTCATTAAAACGTCTGGAACATAGTTTCGTGAGAGCCAAGATTCAGACACGAAAATTCTCTTTTGCCGTTTACTCAGCAAAA
The DNA here is from genome assembly GCA_022817065.1 of Probaryconus sp. ZL-2020. NCBI lineage: Eukaryota > Metazoa > Arthropoda > Insecta > Hymenoptera > Scelionidae > Probaryconus > Probaryconus sp. ZL-2020. The sequence continues at coordinate 18,062 of JABFQA010000173.1, forward strand.
GGATCAGAAACGTTGGAAATCGCGCGCCGAATAAAGTCGGCGGTTCTGATCGTGAGAAAACTTTCTTCAAAGCTGGTATTCCGAGCGTCGAGTATAATGTTCCTTTGAATTTCGCTATACATTTAATTTGAAGCTTAGTTATGATGCTGTTATGATAATCCGAACATATAATGCATCCATTCAAGATAATATCAAGGACTGAGAATTTTCATTCTGTAAAAGCATATAAAGTTGCGGAAATATTCTCGCACATTAAACCTCTCGCCTACCATTTCACTCTCTCTCTTCTCTCACTCACTCACTCTGCCCACGATGTTAACAACATTGTTTATCGATTTTAATTGGGAGCAACGAAGATAAGATGCAACTGTCAGGCTAAATTGAATCGCGTAAACAAGCTTAATGCTAATGCTATTCATAATTCATGCAACAGCAAGTGTGCTGGATAGAAAGCATATTTTTCAATCTCTGTGATGGCTCGAGGATGAGTTCATCAGGATGGAGAATTCTACGATAAAGACAAGAGGACTCAAATATTCAGGAACACTCCTTTTAATTTAAAAAGAGAAAAAAAAAACAAAAAACTTTTTACCAAACATTTTCTGAAATTTTCGAAGTTATTGTTCATTGCAGAAACTGCAAAAGCTGCAGAGTGAAAAATTAATTAAAGAATGATTTGTCCCGCTCATTTGACGCCTATTGGTCCTAGAGCGATGTTCATAATAACCCGAGAATATCGTATGGTTGAAAAAAGAAAAAAAACGGCAGATTAAAGGCCGATGTTTTTCCCACGTTGCAACATTTACCCTGGCAAACGATACATTCTCGCTTCCAAGTGAGATACACGGGGGCATAAATGCGCTCTATGCATTTGCTCGGCGCGGTGCTATGCAGCGAATTTTCATGCGGTAAAAAGAATGCTGAACTATCTCTTCCCAGTGTCGAATCGAGGCAAGAGTATTCACTGCGAACGAACAATGGTACGGACGCAATCACCTCGTTCCATTCTTCTGTCATTCCATCCCACGGCTGCGTGCAATAATTTTCTTTCCAGAGAGAATAGGGGGAAAAAAGATGAGCCACGGCAAAGTCTATTACGTAATGGAAAGTCCCGTGATTTCGGCCCAATTCTTTTTTTATCTTCATCTTTTCACTTTTCGCCACTTTTTCTGACCGCTTAATAACCAATCCGCAAAATATTTGCAACATGAATTTCGGTACGAATTGCGTTACGTTATTTCGAACGATCGGCGTAAATGGAAATGTTGTCGAAGTCGAAAAATAGAAGTTTCTTTTGATGAGATTTTTTTTTGCAGAAATTTTGAGCAAATTATTAAGGATATTGCTGATGTCTGCCTTAAATAAGGATGTACTACTTGAATTAATCCCATTGAAACCAAATGTTGTAAACGTAATATTTTTTTTTTGTCTCGAAATAGTTTCTGCAATTGAATTACTGTAAAGTTAATATTATATCATGAAACTTAACAAATTACCGAACTGAAATTAGTTTAACATAAAAGCGAACTAATTTATGTTTTAAGCAACTCAGACAAAGTTCTTTACAGAGATCTTTTCTAAATCTTTCTTCGAATTCTCGTGCATTCTTCTTACACTTTTTGTATCTCTCTTAAATTTCAACGAGATCTGAAAAAGATCTGGGCGAAGTTCTTAGTGAGGTGAATTTGTAACCTACTGCTTAGTAACAAAAATATATGTTGCCTTCGCTAAAGTAGAACATACAGTAATTCAGTTTTTTATTGCAAAACGTGTAAACAGATCATTAAACTCTTTTTGTTCGTCGCACAAATAACTTTTTCTTTTATTTTTTTAAATAAATGATTCGATAATTTTTGTAATTCCATTTTCCCAAATCGAGAATGAATCTTTACAAATTGCGCACGTGTGGATTCGCTTGAAGATTATTTTCCCCCTTCCAGTCTCTTATTGAATTTCACGAACGACCGCGCAATCTCCGAAACAAATTGTGTTAAATTTTCGAAAATAATTAAAACTTTTGTGCGCGAAATTTGTTCATTAAATTGAAGCACTACATATCTCAGACGCGGGCGTCCTTTGTTTATACACACCAAATACATTTTCACGACGAAAATATATAGTAACTGTGCTGAAATCGGAGTGAATTTGAGATGTTCGCGAGTTTGCTCATAAACGTGACTGCGAAGTTACATACGCCTGAAAACAAGTTGTACTTGAAATACTTGTGAACAGTCCCGAGGATATAATATACGTACAAAATATATACGTCTTAGATCACAGGGTGAAACAAACTTTCGCACTAGTTTTAGTGCCAGGCCGTATATGCGACAACAAAAGATAAAAAGTAATGTCAATATTTCAGCTTCATTTATACCGCAACGTGTTTATGCTTTTCTTACTCTCTCGGCAAACAAAAAAAAAAAAAAAGGAAAATGAGAAAGGAAAAAACACCTTGCTCTTTATACGATGCTGTAAAAAATTTGAAGCTACGAAATGGTTTTGCTGGAAATAACGTCTTGTAAATTTTCAGTTTATTAAAGTCTGGACTGGATTTTTAAAGATCTTTTACTTGGCACAACGTTTCATGCATTGAGGAAAAATGAGCTCTTTGAATTATGTTTTGGAGAAGTTTAATGAAGTTTATATTGATAGATTCGCGTTTTCCTTGCTAATCAGGATACAAGAATTATCATTGCCAGTATAGGTAGCATTGATTATTAATGACCATTATTGATTTATGAGGATTGTTGAATATGCATGTTCGTGATTATTAACGTTCTCTTTAATGAGCGTTCATTAATGAGATTATTTGCAAATAAGAAAATTCATGTACAATTATTTTATAACGAATTTAATTAAACGAGAAGAAAAAGATAATTTTCATTAACGAATGTTCGTTCACTTAAAACCAGTTATAATTCACCATTAACACAATCAGGACATAATTATTATCAACCTTATTCATGTATAATCGATTGTCCATTAGTCCTGTAAAATTACCAATTACAGCTATTAGATTAATTTCGTAGTAACTTTAAGGTTTATTATATAAATGAAATTTTATCCAAAAAGTAAACACAAGATTTTAATTAATGTTAAAATTTTCTGAAAATGTCTGAAGAAAAAATATATTCATTTTATTTTTAACCGTGCAGAAATATATAACCGAATCATAAATATAATTTAATTTCTTAGACTCCTCTTTCTCTTGAGTCAATCCTTTCGACAATTTAGGAAACCTCCACTAATCTACTGTCTTCGACTCCTTGCGATATTCTCAATTCTTCTTTTCCCCTTTTCCCCTTTCTACCACTTCTGGGAAACGAAAGGCAAGCAGCTCAGTTACTCTCGATATTGCCAATCTGGATCGATGATGTGAAGTACTGCAACGACAGCCTTTTTATTCCGACAGGAACCCATTTTTTAAACGAACCTTTTCGAAAATGTTACTCTTCCCGTTGAACAGGAATTAGAAACCACGTTGACTAATTTTTTATTCCCGACGATAACCAGGGGCAAAAAATTTTGTTCGTCGGTAAATTTTTTGTCACTCGCGTCGGGAAAATTGTGTCGATGTCACCGGCGGAATGTCCTTTTGTCGCCGTACTTGATTGAAACTTTTTCTGATACAATAATGCTGAATTGTGTGATGTAATTTAAGTTTTTGTTCCGAAAGGCTGAATAGTCAGTATTAAATGGTCCTTTTTTTTCTCGTAATTTACAGGTGCCACCGGTTTGAGTGACGTGAAAATTAAAATACCACCTATGGTGCGGTCAGGCGACTCGGCGTTACTAACTTGTAATTACGAGTTGAACAATGTAAAGCTAGATTCAATTAAGTGGTACTTGGAAGGTGAAGAGTTTTACCGTTTCGTTCCGACGGATGATCATCAATCACAGTCTTTCAATGTTCGCAACATAATGGTTGACGTAAGTATTTTATTATTATTATTTTTCCTTTTACAAGGCAACATTCCCATTCTTAATTTTTCATTGATCAAAGTCTCTGTCATCCCCTCATGTTTCATTCAAAATGCATGATAATTAAAATAAGAAATATTACGTAAAATGCAGGAAAAAGTTCCAAGAAACACTAAGTGCATCATTTTTTCAAAGCGACATTACTTTTTTCTCGAAAAGATTATTTTAAATCTACTTATTTACTAAAAAAAACATAAAATATATAAAATTCGAGATTACACAAATAATGCAAACGAATAATAAAATAACGAGTAAATCTTTCCATATAAAAGTCTCTGGGAGAAGACCCCACTCTCAAAAAAATAAAAAAGTCCCTGGGTACAAATCTAGAACTAAGCTTCTGAAAAAAAACAAGTGGGAACATCAAACACCATTCTGACTAGCAATTATGAGGAAATAAAATTTTTAGGTCACGTGGTCCAAGGTTTTCAGAGAGTGATGTAACACGTTAACAAGCTTACTCTTCGAGAAAAAGGAAAGGGGCAAAGTCCTTTTTTTTGGGTCAATGAAATGAATAATTCATTGGCCACGAAAATCGTTGAGCATCACCTGGAGAACGGGTCCGGCAATTATAGAGTCGCGGTAACAAATACGTCCCTCGTAACGTTACGCTTTATCCCTTTAAGCTCGTCGTTCGTTGATGACACCTTTTTGCGTGGCTTCTTCTTCGGTGGCTGCGGTATCGGGAGTGCGAACGCAAGAGCTCGTCGTAGGATAGAGATCGATACGACTGATTTATGGCCGACGGTCGAGAGTCGACCTTTTAGAATTCTGTCCTGGCGGCTTTGAACCCCGGGTCAAACGAGTTGACACCCGCAAATCGATCGCCAGACTTTCCAACAAGATATCGTCGCGCGAAAGTAACCGTTAAACGTAATCGCGCTACGTGCGTAATGCAAACCTGCTTGAGCTATTGAAAACAAAATTTTCTTCCAATCGGAAATCGTTTATTGGAATTGCCATTTTACACTTGTCATAAACGACGGGAATGAAAATCTTTGACTAGACGAGATATGCTAACTTCAGAGTTATCTCGGCTTTGAGAATCTCCGATCGTTTCACTTGAATTTTTTTCTTCATGAAATTTACTCAATGTATAATCCTTACTTTTTATTAGAAATATTATTAGTAAAATAAGAGGAATTTGATATTATCAGAGTCACGAAAAATATTGTAAAATAAATAAAATTGATGTTAAATTGATGCGACAGTTTAATAATGCAATAATAATTGTACGTCAAAGTAACGTAACAGTGGAAGAAGTATTACAAAGTCAACTCCCTTCACGACAGTTCGATACATACACCTTGTAGATTTATGAGAATTTAATGAGTAGAAATAAGTAACAGAAGAAATGTGTGTAAAGTTTGAAGAAAGTACAATTTTATAAAAACTTTATATCAATTTTGAAGAAACTTACTGAAACCATGAATAAAAAGTTTTCGTTAAAGTTTGCAAAAATAGACAATATCGAACGTTTTATAATGTCACTGGGAAACCAGGCGAGAAAACAGGAAAATATTGTCGTAATAATTTATTACATTGAAACAAGTAATTAATGACGTTAAATAAATATTACCTTTGCAAAAACACTTTGCAATTCCAACTTTTACAGTTTCACAAAATTTTACAATCTTAAACTTCATTTTCTTTATCGCAAAAATTTACTCAGACCATAATTAGCAACAATTCATTGTATGCAAAACGTCAGTAAACATTTTGTCTCGTCATATTTCCTCTCTCAAAAAAAAAACAAAAAATTTTTTTCTTGCATTTCCTCGCTTACGACTGTAAAGATATATTTATAAATCATTCTTGTTCGCAGTATCAATCTTTTCATTCTAACTTTTGCAAACTCCGTTGTCAACTTTATTCGAGCGACTCTAATTCAAAGTTGGAGTAAACTAGTTCGTTGCAAATGTCTGAGATGCATGCAGGCGCTAAAGTCTACGTATCGCGCCGAAGACGGCATAACAACGCTATCAAGTTTGTTTACATCGATATTACATTTAGGTTCGATATCCGTTGCTGATACAGAGAATAAAACAACGTAGATAACGCGATTGCAGAAATGACAAAGGAATACGTAACAATGCCCCAGTCTGCGACGTTAAAGCACCAAGGAACATTGTGTCGAATGTATTACATATGCCCAAAGTAGCTGCGTCAAAATATCATGTATTGAAAAATCGAGTTGGAAATTTTTGCGATACATAGACTCCAGAGAAAAGGAATAATAAAGACGAAGCGCACCGAAACGTCGATAAGTCAATGCACTTCATAAGTTGGACGCGATGGATTTCGTCTCGGGGATCGCGGAGGGGAGGGGGTTGTGTGACATTGACTTTATTTTCTTTTTTAAAATCATCGCCAAATTGCAAAATTGTTACTAATCTAGTTTGTTCGTTGCTATTTTACAGCATACCAAATCTAATGCCCAAGATGTAACTTTAATCAACGTAACAAGAAATTTATCTGGGATGTACAAGTGTGAGGTGACCGAGGATTATCCTCAGTATGAGACGAAATTGAACAGTACATATATGCTAGTTGTAGGTGAGTGGTAAAATCGGTTTCTATCAAGTTTACTTATTTTTTCTTTGCCTGACGTATTTTATTGTACAAAATTTCTGATAGATAAACGCGTTAAATAAAGATACCATTTTTTTTTTTATGTAACTTATAACTGTAAAGTGAGACAGCACCTTGAGCTGATATTTTTTACAGTGTAAATATGCAGATAGTGTTTATACATGCTCGTATAAAAATAACAGATTTTATATGGGCGTATTCGAAACTCCGGCTGTCTTCAGCAACCAGAAGAGTTAACTTGATTTTTTGGTATCTTTGTATGGCCTCGCGTTTGCTAGCGCTAGTTCAACTGTTAGTGCCAATAGCACTTGGAACTGAGCCA
>JABFQA010000174.1:0-24906 GCA_022817065.1 Probaryconus sp. ZL-2020
ATTAAAAAAAAAAAAAAAAAAAAAATGATATAGGCAAAATTTGGCGAATTTCAATAGACTAATTAAGCATTATACAGCAGAGCACCGCATAGTCAGAATTCGTATGAATTTAATGATAAAAAACATGTTTGTTTCGTTGGATAAAGACGACGAATGGAGTAGTCGTTTCTCCGCGACTTATTATGCGTCAGCATGTTACCCTCGACACTTTTATTCGGGTGACGGTGGCGTTGGTGAATACGTTGCTCCTTACTCTAAGGCAGCGAGACAAGGAAAAAAGATAGGGTCAAAGGAATTTCAAGCTTCGCGTTGCCGCAGGAGCGAAGATGGGGTATAAGAACGAGAGTTGGTTAAATAAGGAACAGAAATAAATAGGAAGAGAAGAAAAGAGCTCGTTAGGGGGTCTGCGCACAACTTTCTGAGTACCTATACCAAAGCCCTCCTTCTTTCTCCACTTCAGTTCCTCGTCCAACTTCGCCTTCCATTCTTAACAATATTTTTTGACGTTAATATTTATTCTATCCTTTCAAAAAATACCGTATTACTCCGGTACTATTTACTTTTATCAAATTCTGCCATGCTGGATCATTTCTATAGGCAAATAAATAAGCAACGATAAATATATATATAATCTGGAAGCAGGTTTTCACCGACATCTGAAATTATTAAAATGTTTGGGATATGTATAAAATGACATTTAACTGTGGAACCGTTCCTTTTCACCAAAGATTTTTCAAATATGATCTTCGACAAATATTGATCTTCTTCATAAAATTTTAATAAAGAAATCATTGAAAAAGTTTTTAGTTAAACACAACTGACGATTGTTCGTAAAGAATCATCGATGAAGATTATCAATAAAAGAATTTGGTCTGGATGGTAATTAAGCGAGTAGTTTAAGAATGAAGATGAAAAAAGGGTTATCGGACTTGTTTGGAAGGGTTGTTCGGTTTCGGGCGAATGTCGAGATTCTGCGGAGGATTAAGCAGGGTTTTCTGGTTGGTTACAACGAGACGTCCGGTTATGCTGCTGCGAGGGTAACGTCATGGACGGAATAGTCGAAAAGCGGAAAAGGGGATGGTTAGCAGTTACGAGCAATTGTCCGCCATTCTACATCATTGAATTCTACTTTCTTCGACTGAGCTCATGCGACGGTGACTCTTCTTATCACCCCGGGACCTTCGCCAATTGCCCGAAATTACGTAATTAACCAAATCTATTCTCGGATCTGCCTTATCAACGTGCTCTTGTAACCGTGATGTAAATCTTACGTGCTGCAGGTTAATGCCAATTGAGATAATGTATTGTCTTGTAGGATCGTTTATTTCTGTTTTGGGAGTCATTAGACATTTAAAAAAGTTTAACAATGAAAAACATATTTAAATTATATATTTAGTGTATAACATATTATCCCTATGTCATATTTCATGTAATTTGCTCCTGAAAACTGCAAACATAATACACTAATGTATATCCAATCGGATGTACAGGAATATTTGTATTATATTTTTTATATTGAAACAATTGTATTGTATTTAAACAATTTATGATACATAAAAATTCGAAAAGGAATCAATTATTGTGGTGGAAATAAAAAGAACTTATGAACAAAAAAAAATAAATGGAAGAAAAATATTACTCGATCAAGAACGAAAGATGATGAATGCTTTAATAAGGATAATCGGGACCCGACTCGTTTAATCAGAGGCATTGGACCACCAAAGTTAACTTGAGTTCAGTGAAAGACGTTCTCTTAAGAATCATATACTCCTTCAATTTCATGTTGTTGTAATTATTATTAAGGTACACGTTAAAATTAATGTCTGACAAATTAATCATTTTTCTTGTCATTTTATAAATCAATTTTCACGATCATATAAATTTATTTACCAGAAACCAATTCTATCTTTAGAACAAGGTTTTTTTTTTTGGAGGCCAATAAATTATGTTTATAAATTCTTACACGAAAATTGATACTCTGAAAATTAATAACTGGTCATTTGATAAATTTCCAATGAACTCCTTTATAATTAACGTTACAAGGTCGGCTCTTTTCAGAGGAAAACAAGTTTGTCGATCCTTGTGAAGTAGTAATTTGGTAACTGAAACGCCGTGGTAAAGTGAGCGATGACGCGCGAAATAAATTGACGACAAAGTCATCGAAAGAGACGTTTTAAGACAGACAGAATGGCGGCGCTAAAAGGCGCAGGGTCGTCGGTTTCTTGTGATGTGAAACGAGCCTTGAACGAGGTGCAATCTGCTGGAATTCCCAAGATTGGTCAACTACGAAGTCCTAGGCAATCGTCCGGAAGATCGAACTCAAAAAGGATTTCACCGTGAAACCATGATCTTCACCGCGACGAAATTAACACTTGGATTAATTAAGTCTCGATTTTTTTCCCAATCTAATTTTAACAGGAAAATCTATCGCATGAAATATGCATCGACTTATTATGAATTCTTTTTTTTCTTCATTATAAAAGGATACGGTAAAAATCTGTTTCCAAATCGACAAATTATAAATTCATCAATATTCAAGCGGAAGCGCGAACCGATTACACTGTTTCCAAGAAAGAAGTCGTTTGCGCGAGACTGTTTTATTAATTCGGTGGCAGGAGCAGTCGATGATCGGGTTAGTTAATCGTTATGTAAAGTAAAACGCCGTTCAGCGGAGTTTCAATAAATATGTATGCGACGCGATTATTATTTCCAACGGACGCGGCTCAAAATTGTTGCGGAGCCACTTGTACCACATTTGAAAAATTTATGATATCACGCTTATTTTCAATTTTTATCTTCTGCTATAAACTTTGCACTTAAAGTGATTTTTTATCTACTTAGAGTAATTTCAATTTTAAACATTTATAGATTATTTACAGAGAAAAAAAAAAGCTTTTCAAAATCTTTTAACGGAAGTCGACCTATTCCTTTAATAATTGAATACTAGTATTTATTTATTTTTTTTTTTTTTTTTATAAATGCAGACTTTTCGTGACAAAAATTTAACGAAAAAAAAAAGGAACCGACTGTATGACTCTTGATAGAAATGATTCTTTTGTTCTTTGCAGGATTGTTTGTCTTGGAATGAAAATTTTGCTGTCGAACGTTGATTTTTCTACCCGTCGACGCGTCACGAAGCGTAACGTTGTATTTACATAAAAGGCGCCGCCTTCGTCATTGCCCCTTCGGAGTCGTCGGAATTTTTAAATCAAATTCTTCCGCGGACGAACGCGAAAACGAGGGCGAAAGGTGAATTCTATCAATCTTTCTAAGAGGTAACGAGCTCCTGAGCTAGCTGCTTCCAGCTAGCTCAGCTTCGCACCATTTTCAAATCACGGGCTTTGGCTACGCTGTCACGAAGAAGGCTATTGCTATTCATATTTATTATTCATTCATCAAGGCTTCGTCCTTATCTCATGTTTCATGGATCGCGAATTTTAAGCAATGCAGATTACAATTTTTGTTTATAATCGGTGGTCCAAATCGAATGGAACTCGAGATGTTATAATATTTAAATTCACTGATTTACTTATTTCATAAACAGAATATAAAAACTATTTCACTTATAAATTAAACCATTCGATATTTCTTATTAATATAAATACAATGGGAAGAAAATATTTACTTTTTCCATTTTCGATATTCCCGCAGCATAAATACAGTATACAATGGGGGAAAAGGCGGAGTAAGTTAAGTTATCGGGAAAACGCGAATTCGAGAGGACTGATGGAGACGGGAGTTTAAGGTGTAAGAAAGAAGGGGGCTACATTGGGAGGAATGGGGTTGGGTTTTGTAAGAGAAGGGAACAACGAGAACATAAATCTCCGAAGCTCTCTTATCAGGTTGACTCCACCGGGAAATGGCGGCGTTGGTTCTCGATCCTTTTCGAAATGAAAAAGCTGATCTTCGTTTTGATACGTGTGTGCGTTATAGCACGGCTGAGTCATCACCTTCGATCAGATTCGAAGCTCGCATGCAAAGATTTACAACGAGATATATTTAATAAAGCGTGTTCGCTACATTATACAAACTTTGTAACGCGTCATTTCGACTCTCGTTATATCTGATACCGTATAAAAACAACACGTTTCGAACGGTAATATAATTAATAACCATCATTTATAATCGATTAATATTTTATAAAGTTATTTTGTTTTGATACACGGTTTTAAGAATAATTATCAAAAATTGAAAGATACATTTATTTTAAGGATGTTTCAAATGCGTCATAAGTGTTTGAATGTAGTCGTTATCTCGTTATTGCAAAATTATCAAGTAGTGGTAAATTTTTAAGTTAGAGGGGAATCGAGTGGTCTTCTGCATGGAGAAGAGAGAATTAGATAAGGTAGCGAAAATTAAGGGAAAAGAAAAGAGAGGTAGGTCGACCTCGCGAGTATTATCTTGTCAGCGTTGGATAACGACACCTCGGTGGCGTTCCGTAGCCCTCATCAGTTATAAATCCCGAGTCCATCTTCGCGCCTGATCTCATGATTTCCAATCGCAATTCGAGACGTCTCATTACAACCATTAACGTCACTCCAGAGCCGTGTACACATTGCAATTATATACCTTAAGTACATTACACTCGGCAATTTTTTACGACGTGTTTCGTGTAATTGCACTGGAAATTACACGGGACTTTTATCGTTGTGTAATTATTGTATCTTAAAAATGCAAGGATCATAAGGATTTCCTTTGCGCAAAATTTTTAAGCTTTTAAATTGGTAAATTTATGACACAAATGATGTTATTAAAATTTGTATAAATTATTATTAAAAAATTCATTTATTCAATAAGGAATTGGAATTCAGTCGTCAGGGTAAATAAATTATTGTAGATTAAAGCAATGCGTTTTAAAAACTTTTTTAAGGCACGCAATTAGAAGTTTGTCCTCAGTTTCCCAAGTACTTTTGTATCCAATTATTTCTTGCAAAAAATGTATTCTCATGTCCATCATTCTTCTATTAGTTATAAATGTCTGAATAATTACTTTATTGTGGTTTTTGTTTGTTATTCTTTCTTTTGATTGTCCTAGATTAAAATCTTGCGTTTTCATCTGCTTATTAATTTTCTTTCTTCTTGCTTACTTCGGCTTCGATTGCTTTTTCATCAATTATGCCTGTTGCAACTTATCCAGTCATGCACAAAAGGTGTCTTTTATAATGAATCCATCTAATAAAAACTCGGTGTCATTACGTCATTCGTCATCTGACTATATCTGCCGATCTGTATACTCCTCTTTCTATTTGTTTTCATTTTTTTCCCTTTATGCTTGAAAGTATGTCTATTGAAAATGAATCGACAGAGTGGAAACGTCAAATATGAAGCAGGTGGTACTGATTTTTAAGATAGCTCTTTGGCTTTTATATTTACATCAAAAACGACGTTTACTAGTTTTCAACACGTAATAATTATAAGTTTTTCGAAAAAATACAATGTAAAAAACTTGTAAGATGTCTTTTTTTTTTTACATTAAAAATAAATTAATTTGTATAATTTTAAGTTATAAATTGATGATTTTAATTTGTGAAATTTATGTGGTTGCACAATAAATTTAACACAACAATAACAGTTAATGTGAATAGTCACATTTAGTAATTTGAAATATCTGTTAGCCCCGTGAGGGATGTAATTATAAAGTAAGAGTGTGTACCAAGTTGTCTACTGTAAGGGTTAATGACCATAAAACGGGGATTAGGTACATTATGAGGGTAAGGCAAATATTTAAATTCATTGCTCGTGAAATCATATTCTTATTTAAAGACCTCTCCAGCAATGATAATTAATTAAAATTTCCCTTATTTCTTGTAATTAATTAATTAATTATAAGTTAATGGAAACTTGTCAAAAATCCTTTATTAAATACATTTTAAATTATCCCTATTATAAAACGATTTAATTTTTATTGTGAAAAATTGTTTGTAACAAGAAAGATTGTAAAGTGTAAGTTTTTTCTTGTGGGTTTTATAAAATTTTCATATAACAACTTAAAGTTACGGAGTAATTTATACACAAACGACTCTACTTTAAACAGATGTGTACCATCGAAAAAGTTACCCTTAGAAAAAAGAATTCTACCATAACGATGGGTACGATCAAGGGGTGAACTGCGTTATCAACCCCTAGGTTAAAATCGGGTTGTATTTTTCTCCACCAGATTGGTCTGGATTGCCATTAAATAGTCGATAATTCATTTCAATTCGTATGTAATATTATTTTAAAAAATTACATTAAAAATATAGATGAAATACGTTTTAATGATTTATCAAATAATTTCAATTGATTATTGAAATTATTATAATTATCCATAACAATTACAATTCAATTGCATAAAGTTAAACAATTGATATAAAAATAATTTTTCACTATGAAATTATAAGTCAAGAAAATTTAATCCCAAAAAGAGATTTTCCATGGATTATTTTAAATATTTTTCTGATTGATCCAAAATCTTTTTCGTCATGTTTTACACTTTACCAAAAATATTATTTGGCAATCACTGCCATTCAAAAAGGAGTTGAGATCAAAAGTAGTTAATTCGTCTCTAATATAAAATAGATGTCTTATTACTGAAACACTAATCTCGCTAGTTTACTGGACTGATTTATTGCTCGTAAAAAGATTTCACAAAAAGATTGCTACTTCTCTAATGCACATTCGATCGATAATGTACGAATCGCGCGTTATCTCGTTCGTCAATCGTTCGGCAAAATATGATACCCATATGCTAATAACTTACGCATGGCTTGTCATAAAAAATAAAACGAAAGGCCTGGGCCTTGGGTTTGGTTAACCGCATCGTGCTACTCATCGTATTATCTTCACAACGCCGAATAATGAGGCAGGCCTCGTCGTATTATACGTGTATAAGTATACCGGTATTTATAGGCGGTGTAAAAGTTGAATTCTTTTTTTTTTTTTTGATAAATATTAAGCAACAAGTTTAAATACAAATCATTATTTTTTAACGTTATTCATTAATTTTATAAACTCCGAAAAGAAGGAGTTTATTATTATTTAATGAACAGCGTAAAGCATAATAATGTGATTTATAATACAAAAAATATTTAATGGTATTGAATGATGTAAAAATTTGATAGATAAGAAGTTAGATACCGAATATGTGAGATACAAGATAAACTGATGTTACAAAAGGAATAGGATGATTTGTTAAGCTTATGCTTCGGAATATGTCTGATCGAATCAGATAGATAACAGAACTTAACAGCTATTTTAAAGTCTTCATGCAAATCTGCGTGCGAATTATTCAAATACAAAGACTTTAATGAACTTGTACTATAGAATTACAGCCGTGTATTAAAACAATGATATATTTACTGTCTGCAAACTTGCGAATTAATAGCACATTTTTCTGCAATTCATAAGTAACTCTATTGCCATTACAAGCCATTGTATATAATTTAAAAGTTAAAAATAATTTTTAAACTAACAAATTCTACTGAAGGCCATAAATTTTGCATGAAAGGGTTTCTGAAATGTGATTGAATTTGGAAAATACAAAAACTCGTTCTTATTATCATCGAGCGATTGAAATCGATTCTTCCAATGGTTTTTTTTTTTTCGACTTAAGGATATATTTCTGAAAAGACGTATCTCAGAAATAGTAATACATTATAATAGAACAGGATTGGCATTTCTCTCTGGTGATAAGGGAGACTTTGGTTCCATGAAATTGGCATCCGAGTGGGTCTATCTCGCGAGCACTATAATCGATAATACGTATGGATTTGGCGTCTTAGAGATGTCCTGTGTAAGGTCTTCCATCCAAAGGATCCTTTTTCTCGACGATCCTGCGCGGCTTCTGCTTTAGACTCGCGCGCGGTTTCTGCACGAGAAATAAATCTTCGGCTGCGGGCTCTACATCACTGGTTGGCAAGCAATTTGGGCCCCGGCGATAACTCATACGTGCATCGATAGTAAGCCGAGCATATATGCATAATATATTATACTTGTATGAATATATGCTTGTATGTGTCTATGTGCTTGTAACCGTACAAATGCGCTTGTAAGCGTAATGCAGACATATATATATATCTATATCTATATCTATATATATATATAGGTAGATAGATAGGTAAATGTATAGGATATACGTATATATAGTAGTGCGTATGTGTAAAAGTAGATGAGAGAAATGAACCAAGGCGAGAAGAACGAATTGAACGGGGTATATGTACGTAGAAGCGCAGGTTCCTTCCAATGTTGATGCAGCACTTATGTAAAGAAGGCCAATAGGATAGCGATGGAGCAAAGTTTTGTAATTTGCAAATTCATGCTTTTATGTAATAAGGAATTCGACTGAGACTATTTACTACGTACAAGCGTTTTTTGGCTTTTTGCCATTTCGAATTACAAGTGTTCTGGTAAAAATAATTGGTTAGATCGTATTTAATTTTGTTCAAACGATTTGATTCGCTGAATTAAATATAAAATGTAGAATTGAATTGAAGGAAAAAAAAAAAAAAAAAAGAACTGTGACTCTAAAAAGAACTTGACAATATTTGGATAAATCAAGAAAACATAGTGCTTTGGTTTAACGAAACATTTTTTAAACGTGACTCAGAAAATCTGTTTGGTTGATTGAACATGCGTGTATGCAAAAAAGGGTTTCCACCTCCAATAGTAATTTTCGCAACTCAGTCGATTACCTGCCTCTCCACGAAACTTTCCCTCGAATGGCAAACCGTACAATTATTTCGCAAGAATAGTTGCGTTGCGACCACCATTTATCATAAAAGAAAGATTCGTTTTACGACGAAAGTTCGCTTATTCGTATTTCATTGAGACGCAAACACACGCGCATACATGAGCATATGGATGTGAGAACGAGTACTTACCCCTTCGCACACATACACACAGACATGTTAACCCCGTACGTCTTTGCATATAATTAGGAAGGCATTGAATCGACCCCGTTGGACTTCTTTTCAATTTACAGAGCAGGATGAATTCGGAGGATGGAAAATACCAGGACGACTGAATCCTGAAAGAGGCTGAGGAACGTTTTTTGGGCTGCGGATGAAAAGGTCGCTTCGATTGGAGAAGGGTTTAAGGGCTCCTTTACAGGTACATACATGTCATTGATGTGCGTTAACGAGTCCATATGCATATTATGTGACAAAAGACCATATGCTGCTTTCGCTTAGGTTTCGTTCGAGGTCGTAAATTCCAAGGATGCGTCGTCTAATAGGAAGCAGGAAGTTTAGAAAGGGTACGTCATCGCAGGATAGACGACGAGGAATCGTATCAATTACATTACGTGAATCTGATGCAACCATAAATACCCACATTTTTAGTTGAATAATCTGAATAATATAAAAAAAGACATTCATTCTAATGACTTGGTTTACAACAAGATTCATTTAGAACAATCCTGTTAATATTTCATAATTTTGTTGTAAGCTGAAAACAAATTTTCTGGGCAAATTCTTATAAGTTTCTACAATTGAAAGGAACAGTTTCTATGGTTTCTGAATTTTAAAGAATTTTCATTATTTAAAGTATTTTATTTTTATTGCAGAATTATAATGTTACTTTTGACTTTTGACTTTGTGAATCATCATCTGCAACAAAAATCTAGCTTCGATGATAAATTATTACATATCAAAGATTCGGGGTTGAGAGGGTTCAAAATTTGAATATCCCTCTATGCAGTTTTTTATTCTCACGACACTTTTTCATCCCTTACAATGGACCGCGGTTCTTGCACGGTCTTTCTCATCTAATGTCGACTTCTTTCGCTTACCTGGGGCCAAGATCATACAATGACGAATGTAAATTTGATTTATCGAGCGATCGAATAATTCGTTCACATGCATATGTATGTGGTTTTGTGTGTGACGTTCAATGCGATACAATTTTTAATATATTTTTGTCTTTTTGTGGTCGCAATTTTTGATGAACCTATTGCAATTTTATGATTGATAAAAATAACGTGCTTTTCATCCATTCGCTTTTTGTTTCCACCGTAATTTAGATTAACAATATTTTAAATAATATTTTCAATGCAAATTTCTTCGTGCAGTTAAATTTTGTTATTTTTGGTGAAAGTAGAAGTTTGCCTCAGTTGTTATCTAAAAGTTTTCAACTTTTGTCAAACATGAATCACCCCTTAAATTATGCAAATAAGTTTTTTTTTTTGCATTATTCTTCTTGTTTTCGCACGCAAAGAAGTGGGAAAAAAATACGAATATTTTCGAGGTATGTTCTTAAATACCAATAAACAATCCTATGTTGAAAACTAGGAACGATAAAAGGGAAGAGGTGCGTGACGCATGATGGCTGCCGCGAGGCCACTACCCCATAGCACAAAAATAATGAGCTTCCTCTTGCCCCACTTCGACCGTTTAGAAGCGGTCGTCACCCCACGCGAAACGATTTGCATATGATCAGCCGGCTGCATGCCTCGTTTTGTTATGTTTTTTATTCAAAAGACACGCGCTGAATCAGGCCATTCCTCTTTATTATAAATCTTGTTTTGTCCTACGTACTTTGCATATTCAATTGTTTGCTATTTTGCCAATTGTTACCGCTGTTGAAATATTCCAGAAAAAAGTTGTAACTTTTAAAATCACTAGACCATTCATTGTTATCAATAAAATTATTATTTACTTATCTACTTACGACTTAATTTTGCAACAAATTTTCTAAATTCGTCTAACTTAAATTAAAATTTCCAATAACAATATAAAATGTAATTTTATTTTACATAACACATTTTCCTATCACTGGAAAATAGTAGATTCGCAATTCTTTATTTTACATCATACGTTTGAACTAAAAAAAAAAAAGAATAATTTTTTATGCAAAAATCATGCAAGGAAATAATAATAATAATAAAAAAAAAAGTAGAGAAATAAAAGGAAGAATGGAAAATACTAACGAGATACGTCAGGTTTATATAAAACAGTATCGAACAGCAAAATATATAAATTTGGAATTTTGAAGAAAAGATAAAACACTCATTGATATTCTAGTAGGAAAGGTGACTAGATATTTAGATATACGAAGGATATGACACAGCGTTGTTGTACGGTGGCGTAGTCTGGTAGCCATGTTGACGCTTGCGTACGTAGACGTGACGGCGTCTTTCGCAAATCCCAATAACAGGAATATCCAGGCGAAAGAATAGAAAGATGATTGTATGTTTTAATGCTTAATTCCAAGTCCTGAGATTGCATGTTTAATTAAAGGATTGAATTGTTCTCTTCTTACTGATCTGTAATTTTTTTCTTCTCAAGAATTCAGAATAATCAGGTTAATTAATTATCGGGTTAATTGCAAAAATTAGTTGCAGATCTTCTGAATGAACTTTCAAATATATTTAAACTTTTTGCATTTCAAAATAACGATTTGAAAATAAATTAAATAATTCAATTCCACAAAATCTTGATAATTCTTTTATAAAATCATCTCACCATTAATAAATTTTTTAAATCATCAGACTTAACTGCACCAAAAATGCCGTATCAAAACTTTAACCCTACATTCGTTCGCGACCTTTAATTGCGAATAACTGCGAACTTAAGTCCTTGTGAATCTTGACACAGTTACAATCCATAATCCTCTACAAAGAACAACTCAGTGTTCTTAATTTCTTCAAGTTTTAACTGCGAAAAAAGTACATTGACTTTTTGCTCGTAGATATTATCGAAGAATGTCCCCGTTTTAATTTGCCGAGCGTTGTAATGTAATTTGCAATGCGTATAATAGTTGCCATTTCAACTCTCCTTGTGACAATGATTGCGGTGGTTTTGTTTTGCATATTTCGTTCCTTGTCGACGGGCAAAAGGAAGACGCGCATGCACGCACGTCGAAGATCCAATGCGTCAGGGTGTACGTGCACTTACACGGGCACGCGTATACACAGATGACGCCGACGCGGGCGTCGCGACGTTCGACTGTACAGTTTCCGTCGGTGCTTCCTCGAGGTGGCAGGGTTCAGTTCTTTCTTCAACTTCGACCAGGCGCGACAAAAGTCAAGACCACTTCCAAGGACCTTTCATTTTTTTTTTCTTACACCTTTACACTCTCTCATTTCAAACATTTCTTAAATTTTGCAATTACAATAATTTTGCACGACTTTTTTAATTGATATACAGTATTATATTTTTTATTTTATCTTTATCCAATTCAACATTTTACTTTATTTGCAGTATATTATTTTTTTCCTCGGAAGGTGTGCAAAGTGAACTTATTCCATCGACACCGAAGTGGTTCTGCTCACGCTAAATGTAAGTATTGAAAAATTTAAATATTTTGTCTTATTGAAAAATCAATGGTGTATCAGTTTTACAATTATGCGAAACACTATTTGATGATGTAGAATTCTTTGTACGTAACAATTGACGACTTCTGGGATTCAGAAGTTTTCAAGTAATTGCAATTATGGAAATGAAATCTGGTAAATTGTGACACTTGTGAACGTATAGTCCATCCTCAGCGAGATTTCGTGCGAAACTGGTAGGACGTTTCCGGTGACAGAAATCCGCGAGCTGCTTTACGAGGAGAGTGGGGCGAAGACACCGGTTGCACTCATCAACCCTTCTAAGTCCCCTCGCCTCACCCCCCTCTCATTGCCCATGGTTCGCTCTTCACCTTTGCTGTCCGCACAGGGTCCTGTATAATTACGGGCACAGACGATGCCATTATGTCACTTCCAACGCGGAACGCGCTCTCTGCTACCGAGAGTTTTATTCGTGTTGATGTGTTGGGGATTGCAGGAATGTGGAATGGGCTCGAATGTTGGCCTTTGGGATCAGAGGCAAATTAGGACGAGCAATTTTATGTGGCGTGAGGGCAAACAGAGATGCGAACGATATTCAACGATGTTTGAACATATGCTGACAAATATTATTCGAGCATATTTTCAAAAGCTTTTTAGCAATTTTAAGGATGGTTTATTAATTATTATTAATTAATTAATTATATCAAGGGATGATTATAATTGTTCAAATAAACTTTTTGTACACAAGAAGATCACAACCGTATGAAATTGAAATGACATAACTTTTATGAAATAATTAAAAAAAGCTTTCCTTAAGATTCCAAAATCGCCTTATTAAAGCTACTTAATGATCGAAACTTGTTCATTTGTGCTGTCTTTTGTCGCGTCTTTAACTTCTCCTCACATTTCAGCCATTTCTTCAGATCTCCGTTAAAGTAAGGAAACCAAAAGTGGAATTAAGATGAAATATGGCTTAGCATCTCTTTGCCTTCCGCTCTTACCCTTCTGATAGCAAACCTTTTCAACCCCTTTTTTTCGGCCAGAAGCAGGCGGGATCCCAGGATAGGGCGACCGGTTGTCGCTGCCTGTATATTCTTTGTACAGCGCTACAGAATAATGAATTATATTTTTCTCTTCCAGTGAAGCATAGATTATCATATTTTTTACTATCTAAAAAAAAGTTAGCGAGTCTGTAGCGGCAAACCCCTACCGCTGTTTTTTCTCGTCGCTTTATAGAAAGAAAGGGGTGTCCTATCCAGACCAACGTGTATATAAATATTCTCTACCTGCATATGAGGTCTTTGCATATGCACAAACGTTAACTAACTCCCGTTTGCTAACCAACCGACAAAAACTAAAGACTGGAAAGTACCATATGTGGCGGGCAAAATATACTTTTTTTTTTTTTTTTACGCATTGTCAATAGTTTCAGGCTATTCAAAGTTTGTTTCAAATTATACTGCTGATCAATACGCTTTTAAAATTCACAAAACATTGCGTGGAAAAATTTAAATGATTCCTTAAAAGAAAAACATCTGAAACAATTGCAGGAAAAGAAAATTAATTCACGTAATTAACTTTCAATTTCCCCGGTTTATACAAAAATTACAACCACAACTTTGCCAAAAGTTATTTAATAATATTTTCTTTTGGTCTTGAATGCAAATGTCGGATGGGTCCTAAAAATGAAATCATCCATTCGAATTCCGACTCGTAAATTCCTTTATTTTATTTCAGTATTAAAAAAATGAAACCCACGTTTAGATGTAAATGCAATTTTTATTTAAACATTCTCGTCCCTCGGGATGAAAAGCGTTCCTCATGAGCTCTGCGTCAAAATAATCTGGGCGTGAAATATATCGATGAGAAAATATAAATCAAAGCGTAATATTTGCCAGGAAGTTTTTAACGCATATCAAGCGGCAATAAAGTAATGAATTAATGTCTGTGTAATCGCATAAACTGTCGCTCAACGAAAGTCGATAGCAGGTTAGGTTACCTGCTTTATAGAGCCGCGGTTACGAAAACGTACATAAAGTTCGTATTTCAGGGGATCAATTTACGCTGCATGGGAAACGATGAATTACCGAATTTACATATAATCACGGTATCACGAATACTAGCTGCTTTATCAAGATCTAACGGTACATAAAACAGTAATTTGAGCTCGTGACATCTAGAGTTCAGGATTTTAATTGTTTAACGGGTCATGAAAAACGATTATTACTTATGAAAGTGTCTTTATCATTGTATTACAGGAATTTCTAACAGTTTCAGATATAAACAACATACGAAAAAATATATGCATATCTATTATGAAGAAGAATATAACTTGAAGTGATCTTAGTAAGGCCTAAACAAATAACAATGTAATTTATGTAATATAAAAATTTTTGAAGAAACATGAAATGTTACAAATTCATTTTAAGAAATATATATGTATTAGAATTCGTAGTGAAATTTATTGAGCGATAGTAGGACGAGATAAATTAAGGGGGGCTACTTATAAGAGGCAAAAAGTAGAACGAGTGGGTTTCGATGATAACTAACTAGCGAGAGAAGGAGAATCTTTTGCACTGCGCCTCCTCGATCTTCGCTCCCTGTGCTTGGGTTTTTCGTTCTTAGTTCTTACATTTCGTTCTTTCCTTTGCGAGATCCGTGACTCGTTTCACACATGGCGTGCTCAACCCCTTTACTTGCTTCGGTTTCCGTCTGTGCCATGGTTTAGATCTTATCCCTGAAATTATATGTCTGTCTGCCTGCTTGTCTGCTCCTAATCTTTCGCCTTA
Source organism: Probaryconus sp. ZL-2020 (assembly GCA_022817065.1). Classification (NCBI taxonomy): domain Eukaryota; kingdom Metazoa; phylum Arthropoda; class Insecta; order Hymenoptera; family Scelionidae; genus Probaryconus; species Probaryconus sp. ZL-2020. Next base: position 15,037 of record JABFQA010000174.1, read on the forward strand.
CTCTTGCAGGACGTTGCCACTTTTAATATAAATTTCTACCTACAATCAATATGTCACCGATGCCGCACAAAATACCCTTAATTCTTCTTTAAAATGGCTTTTTTTTCATATTACAGTAATCTTGTTCCTTGATTTTCAATACGATGTAATATTTTTTATTAATCTCGTTTTACTATTTTTGGCTAATGAATGTGAATGTATAATTAAATAACGATTTAAATTGTGTTAATTAGTGTTTATAATTAACCACACTGACTTTGAGTAATGTTATTTTACATAATGTTAATGAAGCGATGATTTATTGTAGTGAAAATCTTTATAAAGAACGCTTTTTATTAGAGAGAAAAATAGTTGATGAGTGGAGTGCGATCCAAGAATCGTGATTAATGAATCTTACGAAGCGCACGCGCGGTTATTCGCGCACAGCTGGCCGCTATCCTATCGTTATTAAGCAACAAGTTGCTACTTCTCTTTCTATCTTAGTGTGAAATCTAGTGGTACTTGTTTGCTAAAAAATAAATACCCTCATCGTGGTAATGTCTATAATCGTTTTTCCTTCAGTCGTTTTGTAGGTCTGTCTGGAACTCATCGGTAAATCCATTCCGTTCTTAATGGCCAATACGAGATGCCATTCAGCAGAAATGTTTAGAAAAGTGCAAATGCAAAACTTTCAAAGGCAAAGAAAAATTTTAAATTCAAGTTTTAATAACACATTCAGTTCAATATTTCTAGAAATGTTATAATTGTTAACTCCAAAATGTGACACGATTTTGGAGATTCTTTTTGGAGTTAAAATGCAAAAATGAATTATGTGCAAAATTTACCATTTAATTTTTGCTAAATCATTGTAGTCAAAAATGCACAGCCATTAAACATGAAAGAGATATATTAGAAAAAAGAAAAAAAATAAAGGTGGCGCCTGATTTATGGAGAAATAAGCCATCGAGAGAGAGAGAACGTAAACCCTTTCGATTCCCTTTCGCGACAAAAGGTCACGGTTTTCGCTAACGGATGTAATCGTATGCATTTTACGGGCTTTCAAAGAGCTATAGGAACGCATCGCGTTTTGCCCTGCTTACGCACCGTGACGCGTGTAACTTGGTAATAAATTTTGATTACGCACGTTTTTTTTTCGCCTCTCTCTTTTTTTCAGGAGTCTCCGGTTATCGCATCCAAGCACACTGAGACAGAGTGAGAGAGAGAGATGAAATTCTTGTGTGTATTATGCCAGGTTACAAACTTTGTATGGGATGATATTTTTCAAACATAGGGACGTGCCATAAGCGACAATGGGGTCGCGCGGTATTATAACAGCCATGTACTCTGGTACCTGGATTCTGAAGTGGCGTAAATATTTAATTTACGTCGAGTACCTTCACTTTAAACACAATGCGTTTATACAGATTTACTTTTCCGCGATCAGGCTAATGATATTTATTTCGCTCTTGTGTTAGATTGTTATACCGTTTTCAAGTATTTTAACTTTTGATTTTAAATTATCATGAAACAACTTTGCTTAATTTTATAATGTTGTGAAAACATAATTAGATGATTGTAAATGACTGTAAAGTTCTTTTGGCTGAATATTTTATCTGAAAACGTGCAGACTTTTAAAGTGATACGCAAATATTTAAATGAAAATTTATGTCATACTGAAAGTCCTGGTGAAAACAATGAAAATAAATTTATGTTACTTTGCTTATATTTTTATTGCTTGTAACTGTCACTAACTAAATGTAACTGCGATAAAAAAAAAAATTAGGATCAATATATGTTGTTTTGTACACTCAGCACAAAAGTTGATCCTCTCCATACAAAGTTTCGAGGTCATGTAGACTTTTCCTAACATCCAAGTAAGTTTTGCGACGAAGATATACCTCTCGACCTCGACCTACGAGTTAAGGTTTACACTTTGTTCGTTAAAAATTTGTCTTCTCGTTCTTGGGGTTCCTGTTATACTTTGTAAAATCCTGAAATTTACTTTTATACAGCGTACTTTCCTACGTAAACAATAAGTTAACTTTTTATATTTTTAGACTTCGAATCACGCGGGGAATTACTTTATCCTACATATTTGAAATTCATGTCCCAATATGCATTCTGTGTTTAACGAAGAATGTGTGCTTACACTTTTTAAAATTTTGCTAAAGTTCACGGTATTCTTGAATCAATATTTTTTATAACTCAAACTCTTACAAAAAATTCAACTTGAAGGAGCAACATTTTTAAGAGCAAGAGTAAACTAAAATCCTTGCGTAATTGTTGAGAATGATAGATCTTTGAATTTAGTTCCTTAAAGTCCTTATTTTCGTTATCAATACTTTTGTAGCATTTCAAAAATTTGTTGGCATACAGCATTGAAGCAGAATCAAATATAATACATGAACATTACAATGTGTATATATGATATAATGAACCAGTATAGATGGATTAGTGTGCATATACGAAGAGCATTCGTCGTATGAATTACACGCGTTGTTCAATTTCACGACGTCTCGTTTCAATTCAGTGAACGGATTTTCTACCATTATCAAGCCGTTTTTTTTTTCCCATTTCTGTTGCACCTTCGTCATTTCTCCTGTTCGCCTCTTTTACTCTATCTCCGGCTGCGTAACTTACTTTTCCTCCTTTCGTTCTCGCTCTTTTCTTTTGCAACGTCTTTGCGAAGTCGTGCACCACTTTGTGCGCGAAGACAAATTGGAAATATCTCCTTGCAAAATATAGCCGCCCTCTTCAGCATACTGGAATATATGGCCGACACTGGTATATCCGGTCGTGTGCAAGTCTCGTTATTAAATATCCGCTTCTAGCACGAAAAGTACCATTTTCAGACCCATATACTTTTGCGCGCCTATTAGCTCTCACCATTTCGCGTATTGAAACGCGTATTAACAATAAACTTTCCTAGAAATTTTAATGATATTTTTATGACAATCAAATACCACAAAATATATCAACTTGAATATGTTTTTCGTTAATATTCAAAGCCTTCTTAAAGAATATATTTCTGCAAAGCAGTATGATGGAATTATTTTTTTTTTCTGCTAAAATCTTTTTCAACTGATTGAAAGTTCAACCGATTAAAGATTCTCCAATTATTGTTTCTGAACGAAGATAATCATTGAATTTGACGTCGCGTCATTATCGTTATGATTAATAACCACAATACGTCTAATGTTTCACTCATTAAGCGAGGCTTGAAAGGTTTTGTTTAATGCCCTATAAATGGGCTGGTTGTTGCACAGATATCATCAATAATAGAGATCAATATAACGCCGCATTAAGGGACGAGGCTGTTCGTGGGGTTCTACGAAAAAAAAAAAAAAAGGTAGACGCATTTCGGGACTTTGTCAACCCTTTAAAGAAGTTTTTTTTTTCACACGCGTTACAGCAGGTAGATGAGTAGTCACGGTTTAAGCTGTGTATAAATGGTGTGGCTTGCGCGCTCTTTGATTTTTCAAGTTTTCCTTGAAATTGGGGTCAAGGACGTTCCTCAGCTCAAAAACTTTTCACTCCTCGCATAAATATTGGATTTATTCAAAAGTTCCATTTTATTTCTATTCGTGTTTTTAGCAAATTACAATACTCGAAAGACCAAAATTTTCTGATTATTAAAATTGCACAAAATTTTTTTGCTAGAGAAATTCAGCAGCTAAAAACTTTTGTATAAATTGAATGAAAGATTAAATAAAAAATATTTCTTTGGTAATGTGAAAAGTAAGATAAAAGGAGTAAGAGGAATTGATGAAATTAAAAAGAAATCTACTGAAGTCGCGTGTAAGAAGCACCATGGGCGCAGCCACATCCGCTTCCGGTCTCGTCGATCGTGGATTAGAATCGCAGGTAGTGCACGATTTCAGGTAGTCGCTCCCTCGGGCAGCCCTTGAAAAATGATTGCGTAAGGGTGAATACAATACGGGCAGATTCACGGCTCGAAAAAAAGGAGGATGGGAAAGCTAGCTTGCTCGCTGGCTACGAACATACCTAACTGTCGTCACAATGACACCAAATAGGCGGTTGATTGCACAATACTTGGATGTTTATCGACCCATCATCGTGTCTCTTTCACGAGAGGTGCATTGCACACGCAAAGCCACATCTATTTCTACACTGGCGATGGATTTAGACGATGTTTCGAGTCAACAGTCGAATGTTACACCCAATTTGACATTCTCAATACTAACCAATACGATTTCCAATCCGAAATCTCACTTTTGAGTGTTTTATCGAAACGCAATTGCAGGCGTTATTTCGTAGTGTCATAATGACAGTACCTAATATTTCAATAGACATTTCAATGGTTCACTTCTAAGGGAAAATGAAACAGTTTGTAAAAGACATTAAAATTATAATTTTCTGAATCGTATTAAAAAAAGTGTATAATTATATTGAAAAATATTCTTCACTTTGATATCAGTAAATCGATAAACTGGATTTTCTGATGTACGAAATTTTAGACGTATTATTGGCTTAAAGACTCGAATGGTTCCTCGTTGAATGTGAACCACTTTTGAAGAAGAATATTTCGTATGAAATGATAGTCGGTTAAATCTGTGTGTGGAAACAGAAAAAAAAAAAAAAAAAAAAAAGTGGGCGCGGGCTTTTAACTTGTAGTTGCGAACAATACACCAGAGGGAAAAAGACCTAAAAATGCAATGTATATGAAAGTTAAGCCTCTTGATGTCGGTGGCAATCAAAAAGAGGGTAAACTGCTTTATAGAAACAGGGAAAATCGTTTCTACATTTTAATTGAAAATTTAATAAAGGCCAGTCCGCAAGATTGATCTCAAGCATAATTTATAACAAACTTATGTTTGGTCAAAATTCCTTTAATCCCGCGAATGTTGAAAATTCAGCGGAAATATTTTGCGAGCACGACGCAGATTTCTGACGCGATTGTTAGCGTTTTAACATTTAGCGCGAAATTGTTGAAGTTATCAAGAAGCCATGGTTGACAAACGTTGCCGATATTACAACGAGATATATACCCAGGAGGGTTTGGGGGCTGGTCGAGGGTGGTATGAGCATGTGGAGCTTGAAAGGCGTTGCCTGGCAACCACTCTCGGTTCTTCGTAATGGCTGCCACACACGTCACACACATACTCCCCCTCCTCCCCCATAACACTACCGCCACCTTCATACTTACACTCACTCAATCCCTACTCGTATAATACATATCTTGCTCTTGCACCCTACGCCCTAAGCGCGCGCTTTCAGGCTACATTCGGACATTTTTCCTAAATTGAAAATTTTCATATCTTATTCCAGCGAGCGAAGTCTTTTCGCCGCAAGAAGGGTTTACCGTTCTGGTGACAGCTGCAGCTCAAATCAGGGGGATTTTACATCGAAAATCGTTATCTTTGCCCAAATCAATCTTTTTTACGTTTCGCGAGCACGAGAAAAATCAAAGTTGCCGGCATTATTTGCAAGATAAATTTTTTATTTATAGACAAAATAAAAATAACTTCGTGTTAGACATCGGAAGTAAGTCAAGTCGGGCTGAACCGGAGGGTCTCAAAGCCCGTTAATCAGATGGCAGAGCACGTGTTTCCCGCTGGCAGCTGTTGGGACACTTATGCAAATTACGTTTGGAGCCGCGAGCTGCCCGAGCTTTCAGCTTTATGTACTGCGCTTAAACTCGGGCGAATTTGCATCGACTGGTTCGCTCGAGTTTCTCTCGCTGTCTCTCCTCCTGTTATTGCCTACCCCTCGCACACTTTTCAGTCTGGATTATTCAACGTCGATGATTCAGGGAGTGATTGACAGTGTAAGAGGAACAAAACGTATTTCCTTCCTCGTTACTCTTTCTACGTCTCCTGTTTCACTCATCTTTTTGCATACGCGTATACCTGACTGCTTCCGCGTCACGCACGACAATATTGGCTCATTTGCATACGCGTTGTATTTATCATTTTCCAATATACTGGTTTAACGTTCATATTTACAGTTTCTCTGCATTGACAGAAATTTCCCGTCTCTTTGCAATTTTTCGGTGACTTTGCAAACTGACCCAATTTTGGAAAATCAAGAACATTTTCAGTCGTGGATTCAGTCTGTTGTTCGCAAACAGCCTGATATTTTTGAAAGAAAGCACAAAAATTAGTTGTCAATCTGCATATGTCGAGAGTGGCATAATATTGTCATGCAAATACGGAGAGCGTCGTAGACGTGAAAGCGCAGTGGCGAGCATACGTATGGTAGGTAGGAAGGTAGACAGATAGGTTGGTAGGTAGGTAGGTAGGCATGCAGGCATACACACGCGTTCAAATATGAACGTACAGAAGCTCGTCCGTGATTTACATACTCTTCGTATGGACAGAGTGGTTGTTACACTCCGCATTCTATCTATCCGATTATTCGCCGGGTCGAGGTACAGCGGAGTGGCTCGGATCGCTAGGGATCTGTACATATTTGCAAATATATTTAGCCGTTCGGCAGAACTAGAAGTTAAAAGGGCAAACGAAATGCTCGATATTCGAATGGATTCGCTGAGCCGCAGCCAATTTAATGATTTCGTCCGACTGTTTTTATCAAACTTACATCTACAGGACTGCACTCAAAGAATTATTCGTTGATTTTACAATATGGATTTTGCCAAATTATGGATTTCCTTTATTTCGATTTATTGTAACGTCAGTTTAATATTTTTTTTTTTCTTTTTTCTAACAGACTAATTTTCTTTTATCCGTCAAATGAAATATTTTCCTTTCATTTAAAGGAATGTTTGGTTCAGTTACTGAAATAAGTGTAATATATTTTTTTTTTAAATATAATATACCATTATCGATCGTACATTCTTCAATGTAAAAATCATTTACATCGTAAATCTGATTTACATCTCTTACAAAGAAAACCCAACGACCAATCAGATATTAAATCCAGGTATACAACGTCGAAGCAAGGGTCTTGCTAGTGAGATCCCATGTCAATGCAAAAGGGTTAGTTAGTCTTGTTATACCGATCACGTCGGATGCTTATGTATCCTGATCACCAACGTTTATGTACTTGTGTCAATTGTCTATTTACATTGTTGTTGCAGTTTACAGTAGTGAAATATTTGAAAACAAAAAGACAGACGATAATATTCTTAAACGTGACAATTATGAATTCGATACCATCGTTCCTTATCAATAATTCCATTGTGCCTGTACAAGTTGTGAATAAAATATTTTAGCGTGTGACAATCAGGGAAATTGTAAAATAAGAAATGTTACCGTCATTTTTTCTATTTCCTGAATCATTATAATGTGTATTTTTCTTATGAAATTCGTCTTTACAGTAATGCTTCTTACGAAACATAATCCTGGATTATCTTTTACGGCCGATTAAAAGATAATTAATACATGTTCTCGTACTTGGTCGAAGTAAAATCTGTAGTAACATCCGATTTACTGGTGCATTAGAGCAATTCTCGTCGGGTACTGGCACGTAGCTGAGGTTGTACCAACTTCTGACAGATACAAATCCTCCCCGGCGTTATTTGCACAATCCCGGTCGTAAGAAGCCGCCTTTCCAGCGCGTTCCTATGTTTGTCTCTCTTTTCCGTGCACTCGACAAATCTCGATATGGAAAATCCGCGAAACGTATAAATGTAGCCGTCAGTCGCAGCCTTCTGGCACCCCCTAACATCTTTATCCAGAATGTGACTGTGTTGCAGCGTACAGATGATTCTGTGCGCCGTACACCGCCACGCGAAATGGAATGTGTAAGGCACACACAAACAGCCTTATTCCACGTTCGAATCGCGTATGCAATCCTCTACATATCCATACCCAACGCCGATGTCGTGGTGCTTCCAATAAAAAATCTCGACGTGGCTGCGATTTTTCACTACGTTTACCAACAAACGTAATTTCTATTTTGCGCTCTTTTTAGAGCCACTGTACTCCATTCTCCGGCGCGTCCCCTCCTCCCGCCTATTCCTCCCCCGCGCGCGCCTGACAGAACGAACACACTCGTACGTTTCGACTCTGCCATGCAAATTACACTCCTGCTGCCTATTACATTTCCACGTACCATTATCCTTGACTTTGAAGGTAACGAGCTCGAAATAGGTCTCCCGTCTCGTGTTTTTTTTTTTTTTTTTCTTGAGGAAGCATTTTGTTATTCGCGAAGCTGTTGATTCCAATCAGTTAGCTGGATTTGGGTTAATGGGGATTAATTTTTCGTCTTCGTGTTCTATATCCTTTGTGCAGAGCGATGAAAAGGACTTTTGGGGGATTTATTGTTTAATCTAACGTAATAAAGTGAATAGCATTCATAAGATTACAATGATATTTTATGATACGGATTTCTGAAACGGATATCTCACTTTAATTCAGTGTAATTGCAATTGTAAAAAGGTATATCAGAAAAATGGAACCAAGGAGATATGAAAAATTGTAATTGTCAATTTTTGAGTCGAAGGCATAAGCCGTTCATTCAACTCGTGGGACACATTGGATGATGGTTGTTGTTGTTACCAAGCTACGAGCTCGACTGTATTTATATTATTATTAAACATTGCAATGCGCAGCTCATGCATACATTCGTATATTCCAAACCATCTTCGAGCAACGGCATTATCCAGTTATACTCAATGCTATTCGCCGAGATATTTCCGACGTGGTGCGGCAGTGCCACTGCGCTCTACTCAGCAGAATCTAAGAGGGTTACTTTTCTACCCTTCGTCTTGTAAAATACAAGGTTCGTACGATAGAGGAGGCACGATAGAGAGCTGACGCTTATCCCGCTCTTTCTCTTCCTCTTCCTCTTCTTCGTCTCCTTCCATCTCCATTCTCTATTCCTTTTCTTTTTATACGCGATGCAGTATTATATGAAATACTTATACCCTTTCTACTCCTGAGGATATTCAGCCACTCGGCTTATATTCGACTCGCATGCAAATCTCCACCATACTTGATTTCTCGCGTTGACTGCCGTCTTTGCGCTCGCTGCTTATAAGGGTACCTTTGCTCGTTTAACGGCTCGATTTTTCCATTTTTGCCTTCTTTGCATCTGCCTCACTTTTATTGCACCAATTTTGTTATTTCTCCTGGTTTTGTTTGCAAGATTGACCAGAGATGAAATTCAAATGGGGACGGTATTACTGTTTTTGATAAGGTATTCTCTCGCTTGAAATTCTTAACGTTAACTAACTTTATTTTTCCTTTTTTTTTTTTTTATATATAAAATCCTTCAGATTTTGCTCCGTTATATTTTAACTCGACCGTCAATATTGGTGCTTGAAACTTTTTCAATCCTATTTGGAAGCAGTTCAGAGGACAAATTCCTCATAGGCACGTACCACCAATTTGGTTCGTAAAAAATGTAGCGAACCATCTCAACCACGCAGGAATAATATAAGCTTGCTATTTTATTTGAGTCGCTGCCGAGTGGAACGGGCGAGCGCGAATAAGAGGGGCGAGAAATTGGAGCGGGAGTCGGTAGTAACCCATCTCTTACTTAACTTACTATTTCAGAACGAGGAAGAGATAAGCCAGCTCGCGACGGGAAATAAGAAAGAGAGAACGAATGGATGAAACACTGGCACGAAAATGGGCGATGGTCTAGCTGAAACCGCCAAGACAATGTCTTACCGAGAAATTGTTTGGCGAAATACGCTGAGACTTTGTCACTTCTTTCGCAAAGTACATTTGCACATACACGAGCCAACGCATAATTCAAACTATACTGCCGTTAGAGTGTCTTCTGTATGTATGAACTCGTTCCGATGCACGCCTAAATGATGATCAATTTTTTTTGTTATTTGACTTGGACAGGAATTTACCGTTTGCTGTTTGATGAAAAATTTTCTATGGAAAATTGTTTTCTGTGTTTTAATGATTTATTGCCCAATGTTTTTTTTTTTTTTTTTTTTTTTTTTTTTTT
>JABFQA010000175.1:0-24878 GCA_022817065.1 Probaryconus sp. ZL-2020
GTGTTGGTAATATTCAAGAAACGGTTGAAAGCAAAAAAGAGTACCGGTTTATACGTGATGGTATCCGCCTTGGTGCTACATGACGAAACGTTTATTCATTCCATATTTTAACTAAATATGAACGTCTGTGTTAAATATTTGCAAAATTTATTTTAATGAAATTAAAGGATAGAAAAATATTTAACAACTGTATTTTAAGTTTTGCTCTTTATAAATTTACAATAAATCAATCTTTTCGAAATTTAATTTAAAGAATAAAATCACTAAAATAGAATTTTGATATCAATATTCTATTCTAAATGATGATGATTTATCGAATTTAAAATTTGTTGAAAATTAGTTTGAAATTTTACACGCACAATAAAACTGACAAAACTGTAACGATCATCTTTGTAAATGTAATCGATAAATTGTGAATAATGTGGACAATTGTAAGAGGAGATAAGACGTGTTAATACTCCATAACCCAGCAGTGCACATCTGTGTGGTGATTGGTCAATAAGTTTTTGGTGCGACGTCATTTCAAGAGGCATAAATTTCGTAGAGGGTCATTCTCGTTAAGTGAAGCCCATGGCGGATGTGTGCGAGTGAGAAGTTCGCCGTGTAAGCCCGAGCTTTTCATTGGACGAACGAGCATCGAATTATGGAAATGCTCAAACTACCAAGCTCGCTTCCAATGACTAACTTCATTCTTTATTATTGTAATGCCGAAAGTTACTGCCGTTCTTTTTCACGATGCAAATATAAGACCCATTTTACTCGAAACGTCCGAGCCACAAAACGTCAAATTGCTCACGTTTTCTGAGAAATGTTCTGTCAAAATAGATATTTAAATTAATCGAATATCTTAGCTTTTTTTTTAGTAAATCCAATTAATACTGAATTGTTAAAATTAAAATGAACGTACAGTTTTCTTCATTAACTCTTTAACTTTATTTTTAGGAAACTAAAAAGGAGTTTGAAATTTGCATTATAACCATGTTTTTTAAAGAAAACTATATTTCTCGTTAAAATGAAAAATGATGTGTAAAAAATGTATTATTTTTACTTATGCATGAAATTGTTTGAAAATTTTCTAGAAGAATTAATAAATTAAACTCCATTCTAAGCTGAAAAAGAGTTAAAAAAGTAGGTTATTGTTTCGAAGTAATGCAAAAGTTAAAAAGAACGGAAATTGTAGGCATTGTGTTTAGTAGAGAATGAATGTCTTGGGATTTCCTTAGATTTTAATTTAAAATGTTTTGAATAATAAAAGCGATTAATTTAATTACTGTGATCGTGATAAATGCCTAATGGGAAAGCGTGGTCTTGATTAAGATCCGATGAGATTTGGAACGTACGTTAGATCCAGACGTTATCTGGTGTGCTTTTCTTGTTCGACTGAGTTCTAACTTGAATTGGTTCCTATTCATTTACATAATCGGAAGCCTTGAAACACGAACAAAATATACTGCGATAGTAACACAATCTACGAAAATCACTCTATTTTTTATTATCTCCGACAAAATAATGAATTGTTCTTAAAGAAGGAAAAGGTCTTGTTGAAAAATGTTGATAACATTCTTCTACCATCTTTTCAAAGTAACGTTGATTAACGTTTTCTCGGAGACTAATTTAAATGAACTTTTTTAATTAAAATTTTAACAATTTATAAACATGGTATCAATAAAAATACATGTCAATTAACAAAATTCAAATTGAAGTCGTACAAAAAACAAAAAAAAACAAAAACAAAAAAAAAAAGGGAAGAAACAGAACGAAGCAGGAAATAATAGTGAAATTGTTGAGTCGGGATAACGTAACTGAACACGAAATAATAACAACGTACATTGACCGATTTATAGGTTTAGCGACGAGCCGCAAAAGCCGGCCACTTATCGAACACAGAGACACGCGGAGCAAGAGCGGACGCAAATAAATGTTTGGCCGGACCAAACATGGGAGGTAAATTTTCAAGAGTCGGTAAAAATGGGCGATGTGACGATGCGGGAAAAGCGGGCTCGGGCTTAGACGCCAAATAAAACATATTGATGTTTGCAATTACACCGGGCAGACAATCGACAAATACCGATTCACCGGTTCCGAACCGGCAATGGGATTTAATAAATAGCCGACGATTAATCGGCTTCGCTGTTTTATAAGCGCAGGAGGACCGGGGCGTGTTTGTTCGTGCGTTCATTTGGCTCTCGTTACACCACCTCGCAACGGGTTCAGGCGATCGAGCGCGCGCGCGCGTTTGCATTTCATTAATTTTATCTTCGACCCCGAACCCACTGCGCACCATTGACGAGATAACGCGATCCCAAGACGAACGCGCCACATAATCATTCCGTCTCGTCGCCGACGAATAAACTACCGATGGCTCGTTTACAGAATGACGAGATTTTCACGCTGACCGCGGTCGTTTCAGACTTCCAGAGGACATCCAGACATCCGCACGACAGAACGTCGTCCCTGCATATATTACTTTTTTATTTACTGGACGATAATGTAATTTGTTCAACTGCATTGGGCTCTCGATTCCAAAAACCGGTTTTTAATCGGATTAAATTAGAATTTTATTACGGTATGTAGATATTAGTAAATAAAGTGCTTCTTAAAGAAAACCGTTCGATGGATAATAGACAATATTTAGTGCCGCGACGAGCATTCCACGGTGCAACCTTCAATCGCATTTTGTCAGGTCTGGTTTATTTTTAGTTTGAAATCAATTTTACAAGGCATACAAGAAAAATTCGAAGAACCTACAATCTATACTGCTAACATTACAATCTTCGGTAATGCCCTGTGAGAAAACTTGTTCACTCTCCGGGATCGAATTCAATTGAATATTCTCTTAATCCAACTGAATTACAGTCGTAACCACAGGTAAACGTTGTTCCAGAAATTTCAGAATTCCCTGAGATAAAGAAAGACGAGAGAATCAAAATATCTTGAAAATTCATTATTTCCAAAATTCTTAAATTTTTGTCAAATGTTGATAACAGTTGTAAAAGAAATTCAACGGAATTTTCAGAGATACAATTTGTCGAGGTATTATTTTTATTTGATCTCGTGTGAATTAGACTTGGTCTTTTCTCGGTTAAAATCGACCCAACCCCTATAAATCAGGGATCTTTGCCGATAGAACGATCCAAGGGAACGGACTAAATTGCACATTGCTCAACGGACGGTTCGTTTTTCTTTTGGTGTCCGTACACTTTTTCGGTAACTCAGTGAACGCGATCATTCACGCGAGCTCTGCAGTGGATGAGCAAATACGCTGCTAAAAGAGAGCTTAACTAACCTACCGCACTCGAAGTATGGAAAACCAATGACAGAAGGCACGGTGTCACTCGTACTCCGACGTATTATAACGAAGCGACACTTTACACAGGAGATCAAGGCTTCTGCGTCGTACCCGATGAGGGTTCATTTAGGTGTGCGTGTACCTAGAACGCACCCTCACTTTCTAGACACCCTTTCAACCCTGAGTTATACCTCGTGATCCGAAAAAAATATCGGTGATTGACTTTTCTTTTAGACTCGCGTTTAAATTAAATTTTTTTTTTTTCTTTAAATCAACCATTTTTCATTAAAAATATCAAAATTGCTGCTGCAAGTAATAAATTGAAAGCATTTAGAAAATTTGGCTATGATTTAGTTATTCATTTTTTGTTATTAAAATTTTAAACGCGTTTTACAATGGCAGATTATTTTGTTAGTGCTGATAAGTGTTGTCTGTTAGGAGATGAAACAGATAAATATTATTTTATTGAAAATTTTAGTGACACGTTGTATATGGAAGATTTTAAATCTGTGTATGGCACATACGTAAGTACGAAAGGGTAAAGAAAGAGACTCTTGTCCAACGCCAGGGGTGTTACTAACAAGATGCGCGGACGAGGGGGCGCTGATTTCAAGGGGTGATACGCGACTCACGCACGTATGCACATATGGTGAACCGTATACGCGTGAAATCGTAACCAGATCGAAAGTCTTAACAAACATCCCGTAATGATTTATTATCAAACTTATTATTTAAAAAGTTCATAAAATGGATGTCTGAGTTCAATTTCTCATGCTACCCTTCAAAATGTCCCTTTTAAACTCCTATCAATGTTCCAATTACACCATTGTAATAATAATAATAGCTTTTCAAGAAACGGAAGGAAATGAAACAACAGATTATTTCAGTAGACAATAATGCGTTAAATTAATTAAAATGTTTACAACTTTTTCAACAAAATCCGATATGGATTTATGAGATTCGTTTAAACAAGGAAAATTTAATAAAAACAACTTTTTTGATTAAAAGTTTGTTGTTTTTTTTTTGTTGTTGTTCGATTCTATGCAGCATATTCCGGTTTCATTTATAGCATTGATAATTGTAGGAATTAATTAAAGAAGGCAAAAGTGTGTGTGTAAATAACAAGACAAGAACTTTTTAAAATTCATGGTTTTAGTTTTTCCAGCTGTTGTACTTAATAATTAATAATTTCATAACATGTGTTGCGCGGTGAATATTGCCTGGCGCTGTGAAGATATTTTCATCAGAAGCGTTCGCATTTGTCATTAGCAATTGTGCTGAAAAGCACTATAAATAAAAGTAAAATATTGCCGATTACAATCAATATCTCAAAGCTTCTAATTTCATGCATGAGTCCTCACAGCTGCATTTCTCGCGCATCAATTAATGATTTCCAGCAGCGCATTGCGTAGATTAGATTGGAGCATTCATCTTTCAAAGCGGGCGTCAGCGTATATAGCGTCATATCGTATCAACTGCCATCATTTTCAACGTATAGTTTTGAAAGAATATATCTACGGATATTCGCCGATCACTGTGGGATATTTTAGTAAACTGACACGCGTGATTTCATTATATTTCGTTCCGAATCTAGACATTGATTAATTAACGTCATCTGTCGATACGATAGACACGCTGGAAATATACGAATGCTTGATAATCAATGTCTGATTTCAAAATACTACTGACATCATAATGACAAGTCACTGTATTATCCCAACGACTCAATCGCATTATTAATGAGACATAATTTGATACTCGGAGTGTCGGCTTGTTTTAGTATTAATTAAATTATTATCCTCCCTAACGAAAAATTGCTCGGAAACGCGGCCAACAAAAACACGCTGTACGGAAAAAAAAAAAACTCTATCATTATTTTGTTCAGACAAATGTTATTGGAATTGAATCTTGTATCACATTCTTATAATTACATTTTCAATTACATTAGCGCGTAACCACGTAGTCACGGAAATTGATATGGGTTTTCATTCGGCGTTTATTCCATACAGTTCGTGTAAATCTCGATATACATTTAAAGAACGGACATTAAAAAGAAAATTAATAACTTTAACTTAATTTTTAGTTGAATAAACATTAACATTCAATAGCACGAGAACGGTCGGGTCACAAGCGTTTGTCGCAAATCTTTGTCTGGGCACAATACCGCAACCCTCAGTCTCGAGAATTTGATTCGTAAAGTCGTAAATTCCCCGATAGCGCTGTGACATATTTCAGTCGAATGTAATTACATGTAATTACATGTACGCTTGCTGCTAAATGTCTAAGATTAAAAGGAATACGACGCAGGTTACGTAGTGATATTCGCTCTCGCACATCAAGGCATAATTACGCATGCATGCGTGTATCGCGACATCATGCTGGGGTTACGGACTCGAGGCTGGTTCAATTAATATTAATCAAAATGGCAACGGGGCAGGTACGTAGATAATAACTCTGTGACTCTCTCATCGATGCTCTCAACCCTTAGAGCCTTGCCAACGCGAGGCGCACACGCACACACGTACACGACCGGCGTGGCTGTTGACTTGTGTGCCGTTGACGCATTTACTTCGTCACTATGCCGAGAGTTATTTATCGTTCGGTTCTCTGCGCAAGAGTTATCGCACTTTCGCGTACGATTTCGAGATGAAGTGTTGCGCCAGTCGACGTTCCAGGTGTTATTTATGCTCTGTCGATTCGATATAACTCGCGAAAGATACCTTTGATATTAGAATGCCTCGGAAATCTTCTTACCGATGTATTTATGGGGAAAATTATTTTCAAGCGATACCGACAATTTATGTTAACATCCGCGCTGCTTTATTCCGGGTACGCGAAATTACGTCATTGTACCGTGGATGCTCGCGTCGATCCTGCTACCGTGTTGCTTCTTATCTTTGCTAATTGATGATCAACTGAATTCTGCCTCTTTGTGCCTTTTGATTTCTGATACGTGTTTTTTCCTATTAACGAGATGAACCAAACGTCAAGAGACGTTCTTTGGAAATGTACAAAATTATTTACGATGAAAGTAATTAATTATTACGAACATTTATTTTGCGGTTTATATTAATCCTCATCTCTTACAATTATCCTCATTCTTATTTTAAGTAATTTTAATAAATTTGAAAATATTTATTATATTGAGACAAATTTGATTTTAGTATATATTGATATTGTGGATATTGCGATGGATGAGGTTATCGGCAATTAGAAATATTAATTTTGATGATTTATTGCAACGTGGTGTAATGAATGTTCAACGCGTTGGTTCCTGACAGAATTTTAGTACCGCATAAAATTGACGCATGTAATGCAGAGTTTGTAATGTTACGTGTCCTTGCCTCAAGAGACAACTCATTTCAACGTAAAATGTAGGTGGTGTTCTCGTGAATTTATTTTGTGCTCTCCAAAAGAAAGCTTTTTTCAACACAATAATTTGTCTCGCTGTCGGGTTTTATTTACATTCATGGTTTATTTGGGAGTTCTCGATATTTTTTTTTTGTCCGCTGCCAAGTGCAAGTGCCAAGTTCTGGCGCGGGCATTCCACGATATGGGAAAAGTCGATTAGTCGTGAAAATCGTATATAAGCGAGCACAGGCTCGGGAAAAAAAGCGGAAGCAAACGATCTGTCCATAATGTACGATTCCCAGGCTCGTTATCGTGATATATATGTTTCGCTTTTCAGCCCCGAGTGGTCCATTTTGTGTGCAGTATTCTAAATGCATTTAGGACCACCTGGATCTGGTGCACGACCCAGAGAGCGGTCACGCGGCTTCCGGGTCACGTGGATTTTTTTTTCCTCTCGGTTATCAGCAACCACCCTTAGGCAAGGGCGCGTTCCAATTCTCAGCTCATCGTATCTTTATCTCCCGACTTTAAGCTCACCAGTGTTGATTCCACAGAGAAAATTTCTCCTGTGCCGTTGACGAGTTAGTAACGCGCTTTGGCGAAACACTTTGCCGCGGATTTATCAGCGATATATCTTGCTTTCCGCTCATTTATTTTTCCCGATACATTTACCACCTTTTAAATTGTCTCGTTTCATATGTATCGTTTGAATTTGATTCTGTAAATACAATCTCGTAGATTTCACGGATTACTTTTTTTCCTACTTTTAAAACTTTACGTGACATTTGCATTTCTCTAAACGTACATATTAACGAAGCTGATCGGTTGGTGCTTTTAAATAATAAAGTATCGTTACATTGGGACGAAAAACATGCTTCTCGTAAAAAAATGAAGCTCGTTTCGCGTAGTCGGGTTACGCAAGTTTCCAACTTTAGTTAGTCGAGTTAAAAAAAAAAACCTTGACGATAGGACGCTTGTTACATATAAACGGATTTCCGCACTCTCAGTTCCGTAACTAAACAGCCGAATGTAGTAGTGTTTCGAAACGCAGCGTTGAGAACAAAATACACACTAGTCAACAAAATTTAGGAAACGCTTTGCAGAGATGCAAAGTTTGCAAACTTTATACTTCCATAACTTCGTCAGCGAGTTTAAAGGGTGTTTTATAGTCCACAGTTATTAATTTTTTTTTTTTTTTCCAGTTCAAAGATACGAGTTTACTTGAATAGACTTTTCTCGTATTTGTTTATGATACAAAGTCTTTAAACAATTAATGCAGTTCAATACAGCTGAAACAATCGAAAGTACGTGGAAAAATATAAACGGGCATTATATGATACAATTTCATCAGATTCTAAAAATTGTTTATAAAAAAACCACATGAAAGAATTTTATAACTTTTTACATTTTTATAATTGCTATACTCGCAAAATGTAAAAGAAAAAGTTCCATTAAAAATGTATAGAAAAAGTTCCATTAAAAATGTATTAAACCACACTTTACTTACTACTAAAAATGAAAATATACTTTTAATTTACTTTTAATGATATATTGTTGCTAAACATTTCTAACAATTTATAAAACCCAGTTAATTTATTCAAAATTGAAAGATAATTTAACCGTAGCATATTAGTCTATAAATTTTTACATGGAATGACCTCGTAACGAGAATCGGGTAATATTTCGATTAAAAAAGGAAGAAGAAAAAAAAGAAGTAGAGGAGAAAAAAAAAAGGAGTAAAGCTCGGTAAGTGCTTTAGCAAACTGAAAGTACTTAAAAATCTAGACCACCCAGCGACCCTTTTCCTTGATGCGTGAAGAGGAGCAATATCACGCATTGCACTTACACGATCTTGCCTGGTACTCCATGGCACATCGCACCGTGTACACGTAATGTACCCTCCTTTTTCATCTGCTTTTCTGGAGCGACGTCTCTCCTCCTGTTTCCCTCTTTCTCCCGACGTTTTACGTTTCGAAAAGAACCTTTGTGGCATAGCAATGATGAAGGGGCGGCTGCTCGGTTACGTGGATACGTAGATACGTATATGCGCGGGTGCTCAGGTTTACGCGGCCGTCGTTGATATAGATCATGTGATAGAGCGTCACAGGGTTATTCTTAGGCCAGAGCGTAGAGCATGCCGAGTGCAAAAGTGCGAAAAACGACAGGAGGGTCGTTAGATGAAGAGAATGCGGAAGGAAAGAAGACCGACAGAAAAACGCAGGAAAAAAAAAACGTATTTTACTATTCGCTCGCGATGCGAAATGGTATCGCTAGGATTTCAATTCTTTCGATTCGGATTTGTGGCAAATTTGTGTAAGATATAATTTGCAATGTGATGTTTTTCAGAATTTTTTTTTTAAATTACATTTGAAATAAATGATTTTTGGAATACTCATAAATCCAGAAAAAGAAAAACATTCATAAAAGAAATTTTGTATAAAAAATAATGATAAGATTAATAAAGGTGACATAGAGGAAGTTGAATTTAATTAATGTAATGCAAACGTCAACCTACTGACTTTGTAAGAATAGCTGAAGAATGTGAAACGCGGTGTAAAAATAAAAACGCCGAGCTTGCGCGTGCAATAAGGAAAATGTAAATGGAAAGACCCTTGAGGTAGGGCCTGACAAGGATGAAAGAGAAGATTGTCTCATATATATATAGAGTGTGTAGAGCGTAGGTATATATGGGAAGATGCGTAGACGATGCGCACGAGTCGAGCCCACTCGGCAGGGCGGTGCACCCTGGCCTGACATCGATCTCGTTTCGTTGCGTAGCCTAGCTACCCCCTTTTTCTCTCACTTCCGCGTACTTATTTCTGCCGTGCACTTATATATATATATATATATGTATATATATATATATATACACACACACACGCCGCCGTCAGGTATTACGCTCCTTTAGCGCTGAAAGGGCTGCGAAATAGGATTTTTCTATCGGCGACGTGTGTGCGTAGAAGAAGAAACAACGAGTGGGCGAGGGGGAAGGGAACGAGAGGAAATTCGAACAAAGATAAAGAGAGATACAGATGTGAGAGAGAGAGTGAGACAGCGAGGAAGCGAGAGATCAGAAACGCAGAAAAATTGCGTAAGCGCGTTTGTGCCGACTGTGAAGTGATTCATTAAAATAAATAAGCGGCGTATGCAAACGCGCGCGTTTCTCTCGCGAGGAATTCGTAGCACGATGTCGAGTAATAAGACCGAGGGACACGTACAAAGCTTCAGCAACATTAATAATAGGCCTCTATTTCTTTTACTTGTGCGTATTATTCTATTTTTCTCTTACGGCTCCCTCTTATGCGTCTTTCAGCGTACAAAGGAGATAAGTGATCTCGCGTCGTTTATGACTTTACGCAGCTCGACAAATATCCTCGAAAAATTGCGAAGCTTCACGCTCTAATAGCACGATATGACGACTATTCCGCAACCTGGGAAAATTATAAATAGCGCCACACTAACACGCAGCCCTCGGGTTCTGCTTTTAATTATGAGATATCTATAAACCCCCAAGTGCATTTGTTAATTAAATTCCGCGAATAACAATTCCGCAATAAAACGCCGCTCAAAAATGATGTGCGAATTTCCCGCGATGTTTAACTGTCAAAAATTCTCGCATAACTTTTTTTAAAGTTCAACTTCATTAATGCTCCGTTGCCTTGAATCTATAAGAAGGGCCATTTTTCATAGGACTTTCTGTTTGTACAACGTTTTAGTCTTTATTACGTTTCTCGAATAGAAAATAATACATTTATCACTGTTCTCCATTATCCGCCGACGCAGTACTCTTCATTACGCGACTTAAATGACGTGGAACTAATATCCTTCGTTAAATAAACAACATTCTCACAATTGGATTAATAATCGTGTTCACGTTGCTAGAAATTTTAGGCAGCCAAATCCTCCTAGACGCTGTTTCGTCCAAAAAGTATTTTTCGTTTATTAAAAATTCTCCTCAAATAAGACAGGCCAATAAAATCTGTCTTTTCTTCTATCATTGTTAAACATAAAAATACCCCAACGATATTCCAAAACAATAAATATGTATCGATTCATCGAACAGACGGTATTCATGTGATACAAATTGTGTCTGTGTGAATAAGGTATCAGTCGCATTTCCATTTAATGTGAGAGCAGCATTTCCTAAAAACAACGATGAAATACTTTAGGAGGCAAAGATCTAAAAGTTGTGTGACGAACTGGTTAGGATATGTGCCTTGGAGCTGTGTTCCTCTTCGCAAGAGTAGTGGCATGTTCTTAACGCGATACCAACGCGTATTCCAATTTATTGCGTACGATAGGTCGTTTTAGCTGACTAGTAAGTTGAGAAAACGCGCTCGTGGATATCGCGGACCGAAGCCCGACGATACTTTACCTTACTCGTTTTCTTGTCAATGCGCAAACGACCGGGGGTCCTTTGGCATTTGCTGTCGTTTCGAGAGCGACAAACAAACGGACAGAAGCAAGAGATGAACCAGACGGATCGGCGACCACATTGAACGACGTCGCGTATTCGCCTTGCAATGGCGCCACGAGAAAAGGCAGCGAGAGTAATCAAGCAAGAAATCCAAAGTAGGAAGTCCGTCTGTCGGCTCCTCGTTAGTCTGAAAATCCAGTTGACAAAATTATAGCCTCTTATTGCACCGCATTTCGAAAGTAAACTTTCTTATTCTTATTTCGTAATTATTCAATCGAAAAAGGGAGCAGCGTTTTATATAAATATTTGAGCCGGCAATAATGTAATGCAATTATCTGGATTCTTTTTGCTGCTTTTCTTACGAGGGACCATTTTGAATAATTTTAACACGAGTGCAATCAAAAGTACTTTTCCAAATCGTACAAACACACGTATCCCACTTTTCATTCTAAGTTTGGTAAAATTATTTCTTTTTTTTTTTACAATCCCGAATTTTACAGCTTTGCTTGCTTAAGGAACAAAATAAATACGTCTGATAAATTTTCTCGACTTCCATAAACCCGAACGCATTATATCTTTCATCTAATCTTTGCTCCACGTTGAATATAAAAAATCCTGAATCAATAGTCAAATAAAATAAAAAGGGAATAGTAATCCCACAAAATTCGTCGAAATCAATCAGTCGGAAAACGTTCATACATATACGCCATCTGGATAGCTTCTACTATCTATATTTATAGATATATCCACAGATATAAAGATGGTGATATTTTGCAAATGTTACGTCTGCAAGAGCGACGACTGATCGGACACGATTCGGTTTGTATGTTTCATGGAGCATCGACGTATGACGACGAACAGCGTGGACAAAAGACGAGGACAAGTTCAACGTCAACGATCAAGAGAGAGAGCGCGAGCGAATCTTAAAAATAAGACGAAAGTAGAATCTTATACGAAACTGGATGCTTCCCATCCTTATTCCGTATTCGGTTGCGAGCATCCTATTAACATACAGTTGCAGCAAGCTATGCAGCAACCGAATCTACTGCCTTTTCGCATTCTCGGCTACTTTAACATTTGTGGATAAACGAAAGTGTATGAATGCAGTCACTGTATATAAAGAGCATGGCACAGTTTATAATACTTCTGTGAAAGTGTAATGCGTGTTCACCTCTTTTTTCATACGCATACTTTTAGTTCCATCTGCCATTGGCGAGACATTATTCATCGACATTTTAATCTGCAAATCTGTCCCCACGCAACTCCACCATTTCATCATCTTTAATTCATCGCGTTCGTCAAATGCGCCGTACTCGTTGAATTTATTTTCGCTGTTTCACATGGCAACGCGCGTTCGTGCAAAAATTATGATTTTTTAATTAGGGAATTTTTCATAGTGGTTTTACATTAGAGGAAAGAGATTGAATATTCAAAACGCGTGCTGTCTTCTTTGCAGGCGCGTGTGTCGATGTAATTGCGATTGCGACGATAAACAATCTTCGCGCCTTCATTCGATATGCGAGGCGAAGGGTTTACAGTCATTATTTTCTGTGACGCCGTATAAACATTTTCCAAGATTTTGTTTACTTCCTAGGCGAACTGTGTTTGCTTTACATCATCGGGTAAAGTGTCCTCTATTTTTCCAACTTTAGTGGTTTTTGGATAAATTCTTAGCAGAGTGACTTTTTTTCGGATAACAATATCCCATAACTCAAAAGCTTTAGTATCTTCGGCAAGGGAACAGGAAAGTGGAAAAAAATTGAAGTAACGAGCGTAGAGTTCCAGCCGCGAATATTCATCTTGTTGAACAAACGTCAAGGAGTGTCGTATCGTCATACGTTGGACGTCGGCGAACTTACCAAATACCTGAGCGTGCATATGTGCGTATGTCCATGACGAACGGGCCGCACTAAATTGAGGCAAAATAAAAAGAGTAGGTAAGATGGACATTGAATGAGAAGCCGCGGAGAAGGCCAAGGCAATGCACGTGCATAGCTATGGCGACACGCATCGATCAATCATTCGCAAATTATGCGACTTTTTCATTCTTGTTTGTTCAATAAACATCGGTCATTAGCCTGCGTGGGATTTTTCAATTTTGTTTGTCCTCCGTCTTCTCAACAACTGGAACAAAATCATTTGGAAAAGATTCTTACGCAACGTAGTCTTGGCTTAACGTTGTAAACTATAAGTATCGACAGAATTCTGTTTTTTTTTTTTTCTGTTTTCAAAATAGAATCAAAGAAATGTAATGGTTGTCTGGATTAAATCGAATAAAATAGAAATGAAAATATAAAGCTCAAAAAGATTAAAGAAGAAAGAAAAAAAGTATAAGAAACATTAGAAGA
The DNA here is from genome assembly GCA_022817065.1 of Probaryconus sp. ZL-2020. Classification (NCBI taxonomy): domain Eukaryota; kingdom Metazoa; phylum Arthropoda; class Insecta; order Hymenoptera; family Scelionidae; genus Probaryconus; species Probaryconus sp. ZL-2020. The sequence continues at coordinate 13,406 of JABFQA010000175.1, forward strand.
GATAAAAGGATCGAAAATGGATATGGAGCTATTGAACGGAAGAGAAGTAGTCATCGAAGTGAATCGTTACCGCATTAAGTAGAATTGAGTAATTAAGCATTTAATCGAATTAGCGCAGGGGGCTGCTGCGCGATGACTGGGAGCCTAAAGTGAGCCCGATTCGTTCGGTCGGAAGGATCTCTTGCGCTCTTGTAGGTCAGTATCCTCGGACGATCGTTCTGACGTTAGTTCCTTAATTAATTAACGACCCTTGGAAAAAGTACACCGAGGTACTCTCCTTCGGGCGGGCAAAAAAGGCCAGCCACCAAACTGCGGCTGATCGGTATCCGGACGATTCGGTTGCACGCTATAGCTATTTGCAGATCGATCGGTGAGCACGATGGGCTCATCCTTTTCTTACACGATTGTCGCGTCGATGGAAAAACAAATCGTTCGCTGCGCATATACGGCAATCAGGATGCCAGCTTTAATTAAACGAGCTCCACAGGCCGAATTTTTGATTCGAATCGCTGAATTGCAAACATGCCAGACACGAACCACCGCTCGCTGTATATAATTCATTGTTTGCCCTAATTATTTACGTGTACAAAAGTCATGCGGATGACACGACGGATTCTTTCAGGACCATAAATTCTGTCCAATTCAGACAAGGAATTAAATACTGGAATGAACAATGACGTTGCTTTAGAACATTCCCATTTTTTTCATTCGGCTTTATCAAATCGGTCCGGCTCTTCGTTCTTCGCTCTGACTCCGCGTAATGAGTCATGCTTTTGCATTATGGATTGGGATTGTTCTCAACGGTTTTTGCAAAAAAGTTTATTAGACTTATCTGCAAATATTTATGTACGCCATTTTTTTGTATCTTCAAACTTCCTTTGTTTCTTTCTTGCAATTGTTATCCTCTCTTTTTTTTTTTTTAATTAATTTTTGAAGCACACTAAATCTTATTAGTTGCGAGTGTTATCAACTTTCCACAATGTCTTATTTGAAATGTTATTGTGCATCGGTGTGATTTCACGCATACAAATTTACGGTTGCAAATAGTTATCTATATTAAGTCATTAGGATTCATCCTATTTAAAACGTCAGAATGCCCTATTCAAATTACTCGATGATGACGCAGAGCGTAAACGCGATTAAATGCCATGACATACGTATATATTATGCGTCAAAAGGCCAACCGAAAATCAAATCTCACGTAAGCTGGTTATTTGCTTAATCCATTCGGATGAAAAAGTGATGGCTTTTGAATTAATACGAGTTTTATTACAATGCGCCGAAAACCTGATTGGATTGATTTGTATGCACACAAATAAAATGCACTTTTTCCTTATATTACAGCATTACTGGAAATTATTTTATTCTAGTTTAGCATGAAAAATACTGCTGAATTATGATCGGTATGCTTTCAGATAATCATTATGAATATAAAAAATGCGAAGGAACTTACGAAAGCCAGTTCCTGATCGTTTCGCTTTTTTTGTTTTTTTTTTTTCTTTTCTTAACAGGTTCTCCTTTGCTCCCCTTCTTTTAGAGGAAGTTAAGTTAAGAAATTTCGTACGTGTGGATTTGTTTCCAGATGGTATTGCAATATGTTTATTGCAATGAACTACTGTCTGTCAGAAGTGCAGTAAATTTATAAACGCATTTCGTTTGAACCGTAACTCTTTCATCTTCGTCCAGTATTTTAAATATCTTTCCGGCAACTTTTAGCCCGAAGATAAGAATCGCAGTCTATTTCTTCGCATTGTGAGCGTTTAGTCGACCGTGCGTAATTGTCTACTTCACGCAGAATAGGCAATACATATGCAAATTCGTCTTCGAATATTTTTTGATATAGAAACAAGAAATGCTCTATAAATTTTTTTTTCCTTTCTTCCAAATTCCATTCTTAATAGCCATTTATTGAAATGGTTACTATTTCTTAATGTATAAGTACGTTATAAAACTTTATTTACAAAACTTGAAAATCATTAAATATAAATATGTCCAGACATATATAATTTAGTTACACACAGATATTTGTTTATGAGCTGTAGTCGAACTTGTTTGAACTATTCGTCAAATGTTCGTAGACGTTAAACTAACCCAAACTATTCCAACTAATACGAAGTCAACTTATTTATTCAAATATCAAAATTTCACCAAGTTTATATAAATTTAATGTGATGAACAGATTAATTTTGTAACAACAAGATTTTTAGATATTATTTACTTAACTTTTATTTTTTGTTAATAACACTATATAGACGCTGGTAAAGTAAATGGTCTATTTGATCTAATTAATGCAAAGTCGTATGGCTTCTCTAGACAAGAGCTAAAAGCTTACTTGAAGTATGAGTTCTTGTAAGAGTCTGATTAAATATGCCACAAAATAGCGAAGATCTATCATTTAATATTCACTTTATTTCGGTGATTAAAAATCCACGACAGGGTTTTTATCAATATGACTAAGTTAATAATTAACCATATTTCAAAAATGATTATTTCCTGATGATAAATCATTGACTCTTATTTCATAAACTGAAGTGAATGATGCAATTTAAATATTAACAAATCTTTCGCCATAAATATTGAGGAGATTAAAAATTGTTTTTCTATTTTGATCCAGAGCAAAAATTCTTGAGCCGAAAGAAAAATTGATTAACATATTAATTCTTTCTGGAATGCATTGAATATCGTAAACATAAACGTACAGGATTCGTATAAAACGAACTAATAAAAAAATGTCTCCTCCATATAAATAAAACAGAAGCCAACCTTGAGTTTAGAAAAAGAGACATCCTTCAGACTATTACGGACAAAATTTGTGTGCTCGTTTTGTCAACGAAAGAAAGCTTATTCTCATTTATGATGGTCGTCCAAAGTTTACACGTATTAATGGATTATTTATGACGTTTGTGACATTTAGATGTGTTTATACTAATATATTGTAAAAATATACATAAGGCAATTTTTTTCCCATTGAGAGATATTAATTTTATATTAAAACTCTTTGGTCGACTAATTCCGATTTGCACATAAAAGTAGAAAATGATCCTTAATTAAATTGTAATTCAAGATTAGATTTCATTCGGATGGATTCAACTCTAATTGTATAAAAATTCATATCTGATGAGATTCTAACTTGTTCTTGGGTTTAGGATTATGTACCACACGAGATACGACACGAATGATTTTGTTCGGATTTAATCAAGACTAATTGAATTTAATCAGATCTTAATAAGTCTAATTAGGTATAATTAAAACCCAGAACGCAAGGCCTAGAAATTTTTCCTTCAGTTGTTTACGATCTTTTTAAAAGATTAATTCATCAATTTAATTCCATCGAATTTACCCGGTTTCGTTATTAATATTTTTTCCCACATATATATAATCTTCAATTCTATTAAACGCTTTTGAAAATTATATATTTGTTTTAAGACATCTTCGTTGTTTAGAGAATCGGTGGTATGAGGGTTTCAGCAAGATTCATTATTCACGGATTGTGAGCAAAGAATTCACCTTGAAGATCCTCTGGGGCTGTAGAATTCCAATATTGTTACGTTCGTTGTGCAGGCATTCCAAGGAATCATAGAAGTGGAAATCATCATAGTCTGCGAAATAATGTTAACAATTATAATTTGCAATTGTCTCCAGTCATTTATTAATTGCACATTCTTCTTTTTGCTTCCTACAATTACTTACATTTATAGCGTCCCTCACATAGTATCGTAAATTTCTTTATCTAATCCCAAACAAAACCAAGATAATACAAAATCATTTCAGCTGCATTTATAAAATATTTGTAAATATTTTTTTTAATCTTTCATATTTTTTTATTTGAAATAAGTAGAAAACATATTTCAACCCACTTAATATTGTAATACGAGCAGTGAACATATTTTACTTGTAGATATTTTGTTACAATAGTCCAGGCTTTCTTTAACGTCCATTCAAATCGACTGTGATAATTTGCTTTCTATGTCGACATGAAAAATACTCTTGTTAGCAGTGTATTAATCAAGGAATATATAATCGAAACAAATCGAGACGACAACCAGTATTTCAAGATGTACGAGTTAAATTCAGGTCATCTTCGGTTTTTCCCCCATTCATTTTCCTGTGCTTTTTACGTTCAAAGTGAAATTGCTTCGTGAATTAATCAAGCAAAAATCAATCCTCTGTTTGGCACGGTTGACTGAAAACAAACCATTTAATGGAACATATAATGTGTGTGTTCCATTGTTCTTTAGTTAAATCTGTAATTATTAAACAATCTTTGTTTGTGTTATCCAATTTTTAACAATAATCTATTTTATTAAAAAAAAAACAAAAATAGAGTTAAGAAACTGAAATATTATTTTACCTTTTTATGAAAAAATTAATTGCCAAAGAAACAGTTTGTTGATCGTATTGTTTTAGACACTTTATAGATTGGTGATATTAGATCCCTTATTTCTAATAAAGTAAGGGGATTCATGAGTTTAGATTGCATTGTTTCTTTATTTCGCAGGATGTGAATCAGACAGCTATTTCCTAAACGCTTCATAAATTGTCAGTTTTCGACTCATGTCTCGCTTATGTGAAAGACCTATAATAGCCAATTTTGCGAATATCCATAAAACACTTCCCAAATATGTTCCTTGAAATGTACTCTGGAACGATGCTTTACTTCTACTAAAACCAGATATTAAAATTGAGATATCTCCATTACTTTCTAGTTATAATAATTATAATATTATACCACGCTATTTAAATATTATTTATCAATAAAGTAATTATAAAAATTACGTCTGTAAAAAGCGAAATTAAATTGCAACAGTAGATATTTATACGTGCATAAATTAAGAATGGTAAAATGATACATATTACGTTTTTTTGCTTAACTTATTTCGCAACGCCTCGTTGGAAATGCACTGTGCACTTTTCTATAAAGCCTACAGATAATATCAATATTTTAATTATTTTAACGCTGTAGTAAGTATCGAACTGTGACACTTATTGGCTTACAAAGGTGTGTCTTTTCCAACAGAAGGAACGCTATTGTTATTAATACAATAGATGCACGATTCGAGCTAATTACACAGGTTTTATTCAGCTATTTAGGAATTCCAAATGTCTTCCACTTAATTGTAAACCGAATTGAAAGTAACCTTTTCCATGCCACGAAATAAGGAGCACAGTATTTTAATACAAAGTCCTTCGATTTACATACAGGAATACAACTCTAAAATCTTGAATAAATATAAAACGTATTTTATAAAATTTTCTCTATTAAATCCTTTCTCACTTTCCAAGTGAAAAGTTGATTTGTATGAGAGGAAAAGTGCAAAAAAAGAAAAAAAAAAAAAAAAAAGATTATAAAAGTTAGTGGAATCGGCTCAAGATCCGGCGATACTTGTGTCAATTATAATGAATGGTGTCTTTGTTTTCGCAATGAGCACTAATCTATTTACGCAAAGGTGAATAATTGGATCGAAGCAGTTCCAGGCGAAAGCGCTCTTACAAATGATAGCGGCCAAGCGAAGCGTGGCGTGCGAGTGCGAGTGCGAAGTGTCCTTTATGCGTTTATCGTGGATTATATTTTTATTGCTCGAATGGCTGTTATATGAGGGGACGCCTGGATTAGTGGTGTCGTGAGCACAGCTGAGGCCCCCCCATACAGCGAGCTCTAGGTTCCCATAGTGCAAATAAAATCCCTAACCGATTTTATCGAAGCTACATAAAGCTACTATGGCTTCATCTATGTGCAGAGCGCGTCGTACGAAAATCATTGCATCTCGTGAAAACGTCATAGATATGAATTTCAAGTGTGATTTACGACCAATTTGCAGATGTACTGACACACCTGCACAAACAGTAAAAATTCGTCTTCGAGATTCAGCTCATCCTTTCTTGTTCCCATAAAAAAAAAAAAAAAACGTTGACGTTAAAAATTACGCTGTTGAAATAAATTAACATTGATTCATGCCATTCACGTGCTAATCATTTTTAAATGGGTTAATTGCACCGGAAAAGAATTCACGTAACCGAGTATCGTTGATTGTGTTAACAGGTCAATTCGATTTGTACTGGAATTGAAAAAAAAAAAAAAAGAAAAGAAAGAAGTAAAAATAAGTTAACTTTTTTTAACTGTCAATAATATCATTCTTTTGTTGTACATCACAGACACAATTTGTCAAAAGTTTTGATCAATATGTATGAAGGCAGTTCCTGGCCTGTCAAAACCACGATCGAACAATGTCGTGGGGTTATGTTATATATATATGAAGTATCGAGATCAGTTCTCACCCTTGCGATCGTAAAAGGCTTACCCATACAATAAAACGCACGTCTACAATACAGCACATTAATCATAACACTTCGTTCGCTGTAGCTCGTATTTAAGGGATTCATTTCTGTCATTAAATACAGTCGTAAAATAAATAAAAATTACAATTAGTAAATGTAGCAGCAGAGCCATTCGCGCAAATTTCATTTCCCCTTTTTATAACTTTAAAGTAAAGTTACAGAACAATGGTATTATTTCATCTGTAAGAATGGATCGTATAAGACCCACAAAAAAAAAAAAAAATGTCAGTTTATTTTTGTGCATAAATGTCTTTATTAATGCACGTGCAACGCGAACGCATTAGGAATATCGTGTTTAATGCCTATTGCCTTAGAGCATTAGTCAATCGTGCTGGGAAATCTTTCGATTCGTTCGTCAATCACTTATACTGCCTTTAAGTGTGTCACTTTTCGTTGAGTTGACACAACGAAACGTGCGTCGATATAACCAAACGATTGTGCACTTAAGCCTTAGAATAAGTTTGCCGTGAAATAAATTCTTTATTCTTTATACAGATATAAATTTAAATAAAGCAAGTAACGACACCGATATCGCATTGTAATAAAGCTTTATCTGTATTTTTTGTACGACACGCATTCCTGCAATATTGCATGTTCTCATAATCGCGTGTACTATAAATGATTTATAAATTTGTTAAGCATTTCCATTTGCGCATTAATAAGCTTCTGTGATAGATTTACTTTTTCTTTTTTTAAAGATTTTAATAAAATGATAAACGTAATTTTTATCATTGCGTTTACTGCGACATAATTCATCTAAAGAAAACGTAATAAACCATATCAAAGGACATTATGTTCGCAGAATTCAATAAAAAGTGAGAAAACACATTTCCTAAACCATACTTTGTAATAAACGACAAAATATGTTTGCTTTTTGTTCCGTTGAGATATTACTCTACCCGCAGCACTTCTTGTTAACACGACTGACTGTGATATTCTAACGGTAACACAAATTGCTCGTGTATTCTTGTCGCTTGAAAACACCATAATTTACACATCTCCTTTCTCTAATATTGAACGTTTTATAATAATTTGTAACACTTTGTTAACACTATTTAAAGGAGTAAAAACGCCTATTTAAATACGCTTACTTTACTTTACTTTTTGAAACTCTTTTTATACATACATTTTCTTAAAATTTTGATATGATCGAGGATGACGATATGCATAACAAACATATTAACATATCTTCTTAAAGTTTTGAGATAAAAGATTTTTAAAAGTCATTCATTTTAAGTAAAATTATTAGCATTGTCTGATAGAATACGACTTAATCTACTAACATTGCTAAACTTTTTCATAAATTCCTTTTGCCTCACTCAAGATTGATATGTAATTAATTATTCGCAGCTGACGTTATTTCAAGCGTACTTCTTAATGAATATCAATTAACTGACATAATGGTATGTATGGGTGCAAATTAATGACTTGGGGTCAAGATTTTATTAAATTATGGCTTATTGTAATTTTCGATCATAATTTTTATCATAAGCGGTCATGTCATGATTGATTAACGTTTCAATTGACTGCGGTTTTTAATCGAACGAAGATTTATAACAGATGAAATTTATTATTATCGTCATTTGATTCCACACTTCTAAATCAAGAGATTATAGGAAGTTATAGGAAGAGATTATAGGAAGAAATTATTTCTCAAATATTTTCTGGTAGAATCAAATTTCATAAAGTTGTTTATTTAGAGGCTTTTACTTTGTTAGAATTTTCAGGAAACAATGAAACAAGTATTCGAAACATATTCTAAACTACCAAAAATATTATTGTATAGACTCCGCAGAAGTGTTGAAGGAGATGTCGCTGGTTCTAAGTCGGACTGCATAGAAACTAGGAACATATATTCGAAAACTTTAGGAGTTTCATAGCCATGACTGTTACACAGTATACACTACAGAATATACACTGAAAATTATACCCAGTATAACTCCTACACAACACTTACAAAATGTGCATGTTCATTTTGTACATATTCCATAGTCTACACGTAGAATTTCAGGCACAATACAGTATAATAATCAAAACAACAATCGTTGCTAATCTTTAACAGTAAATTAAAGATATCGATTAATTATGAAATTTTTGACGTTCTTTTTCAACCATAGGTCGATATTAAACGAAAATGTTGAGTTTGGTTTTGTCTTTGGAGAGGATCAATTTTCTTGAGAGGAACGAGTTTCGCAATCGACGAAACGAAATAGGTGTTCTTGCGATCAAATGAAAATTTAAATTCAAGACCCTATTCGTCATTGTAACCTATCGGTATAAACTATATCTTCGTTGGAACAATGTGTCGTTGACTTTCTCTCATATGTTGGCTGTGTTACTAATGTTGTTCGATTGTTTTATACGAATGTTCATTCGTCGTGTTGACAGACGCAAGAACGTAGACAGGATCAGGTTTCCATTGTGAAAGTTCGGCGCGATGGTAGGCATAAACAGTCTGCTAACCGCGCGAGAGATAACCGAATGGAGTGAAACATTTAACTTTTACCGCAACAAAGTAATTTCCTTTCACCCCGCGCGTGAATATTTTAGTTTACAATGCGACATGAACGAGTTATGTGTAATCTCGAAGGAACAACAACGGGGCATTTGTGAGCATTTAGACATTCGCGATAGAAATAAAACTTGGGGAAGGGGAGAGAACATAAATTCAAGAGACTCCTTTGATTCTCTTTAACAATTTTCGTTTGTTACCAATATCGCCACAATACAAAGGACAATACTCGAGAAATTCCGCGTTGAAAATAACGAGCAGTTGTGCTCGAATGTCGGTCAAATACTTTTCTTCGTGGCTTCTAAGTATCACTGTGTCATTATTTATCACGTCTGTTGTAATATTTAACGCAATGTTTATTCGGTAAAGAAAATGCCAAAGAGGCAAGAATGACATTATTGTAAATTGGACAAACACGGAATAACATATTGGCGAAAGCATTTTGCACTCTGTCTCCGTGGAAAATTCTAAAGACAACATTTTGAAATCCTCGCCGCCAATTGTACGAGCATTGTAATAATGGTCATTGTATTGCCAAAGGAATTTCCTTTCTAAAGTGCATTTTGAGATTAGGAAATGCAATACCAAATGGGTTGTAAAAAAGGCAGTAACATGATTTCATTGAAATCATTTATTCCATCCCATTCATATAATGAAACAAAATGATGGTTAACGTGATTCATTCATTTACAGATATCTTTGAAACTAAACGATTCAAAGTGCCAAGTAATTACATTTAAAGATATTTAATTTCAGCCTCGCAAACTAAAAGGCTTGTTAAAGAAAGAGCAAACATATAACAGGTATTAAATTAAATTTGATGAGACTACTTGACATAAACTAAACATAAAAACAGAACATACCCATAATTCAGAAATTGCAAGGAAATTAAATGTATTAAACATTTGCTCCAGATTACTACTGTCGTTGGAATAATATATTCAGACAGTCTTTTAATTTCTTAATTACATAAATAAAGAGCCTGAGACCATTGAAAATGAAATGAAGTTACTTGTAATTAAAATGGCAATGGTCCCTCGTTAAATTCATCTAAAAGCAATGCGGAAAGAAATAGCAAATATGATGAAGATATACACATTAAAATCTAAAGGACGTGAAGTCCTGTTCTTAATTGTCATCTCCTATACAGTAGTTTATGATTATTCATTTAATTAATTAACTAATTAAAAACATCAGACCAATTTCATTTTACATTAGTGATGTTGTTTATTATGATCTAAACGGCTCTTGTAAAACAGAGCCTAATATCTCCTCCTCTTAGCATTTTTGATAAAATCATTTTTTTCGTTTGAAATGCACACAACCCCATATTTATTATCTGTTCCGTGGTTCCCGTCTCACATGGGAAAAAGAGATTGCCTGTAGTATCTGTTTAATCATTCTCGGCAAAATGAATGACTTTCCGTAAATCTAAGTTATCTTCATCGCGGAGCGTTACTCTTTCGAGTTAAACGATACACGCTTGACTGTCAATGACGCGCGGCAACACGTGTTACGTGGCGTTTACGTTACGAACGGCGCACATCCGGCATATCGAGTCGCCATTAACGTATTCAAATGAGATTTCGCATAAACAAAAGGGAGAGGGCCGCAACCTATAAGTAGCCCACTGTAATTAGTTTCGGCAAGGAGTTATAGCTCTGACTGTGTAACCAATACCCCTGCGGTGTCACGACCACTTACGTGTGCGGATAATATGTCGCGTCCGCACCACACATGCTTCTTCTCGGTCGCATTAGCATAACGCTGCTCGCACGCAACTCAACTCGTGTTGCTTGTGTTGTATTTGCCGCGCGTCCCGATGCGATTGCTGTTACCACTTCTAATGTAATCACTATCTAAATTAAGAACTGCTTTATTTTTATGCATACTCCATAAATCATCTTCAATTGAATTTAATTTTATTAAAGGGAGATTTAAATTTTAAATGGGAGGAGATATATATATATATATATGTATGGGTGTTGAAAAAGAAATGGATATTTCGTAAGCGATCGTTTGAATGAATGTTGTAAAATTGTCAGGGTGTGAAATTGGAATGATATTTGATGACCTATTTATTTCAGCAACAGTTGTTTCTCTGAAATTTAGAATTTTGAAATTTATCATCTTTCAGTACATGCCAAATTAAAAATCAATTTACATAATTAAAGGTGCAAGTGTTACATTATCGTTCGATTAAGATAGATTTAATTTACATTTTTCAGTATATATATATCACAGAGGCTAATGAATATTTACGTATTTCCTTTTTCGTTGTCACCCGATTCTTCTCGGGATTATCGTTTCGTTGTTAACGTCATAGCGGTAGCGCGTTAAGCTATTAACTTGTTGTACTAAGCTTACGATGTATTTCGAGTATAAAGTATCCCTTTCGATGACTCCTGTCCGCGTGATCCGATGCGCTCGTCATCAATGAGGGTCCTGCATATTATGTACCAAATTATCCGCTTAAGGAACATCATGCAGAGCTGACGATTACTTTAATGTGGTTTACCCGCAATCTTAGAAATAACTTTTTAAAATGCACTCTTAAAAACAAATAATCTTATTATTTTAATATTACTTTCGAACATAGTATATTCATAAAAAAAAAAAAGGAAA